>CATIWO010437248.1:0-27018 GCA_949673435.1 Macaranga tanarius
AGTAATTCAACAATCTTTATTATTATTACTTGCCTATCCATCTAACTATCTATCTGGTTAATACTAAATTACTTCAAATTCTCGATTATTCGACACCTTACTTACTCTATACTTAGTCTTAGAGACTAGGGTATTATAATTTGAGCCACATCAAATTTTTGGCACCATTGTCGGAGAATTTGTATAGAATTTTCATTAACTTAGGGTAGAGAAAGGTTGTTTTAGGCCTTTATTTTATTTTTATTATTTATATTTTTCTAATAAATTCTTTCATTGGTTGTTTGATTTTGATTGTTTTCATGATGAGTCTTAGTAGAAGTGCTAGTAATATTTTGCATTTTGATCCCAAAATTGAGTTAACTTTACGTGCTTTGTGTAAGGAACAAAGGCAAATAAGAGTGAATCAACAAAAGTTGGACACTATGACGGAACCAGAGAGACATACTTTGGGTGATTTTGCTATGCCCCGATAGAGGAATTGTGGCTCCATCAATAGCCAACAATAACTTTGAAATTAAACCAAACATCATACAAATGGTGCAAAATAATTAGTTTAGAGGTCTACAAGGAGAGGATCCATATGCTCATATATTGACTTTACTTAATATGTGTGCTACCTTCAAAATCAATGGAGTAATGGATGATATGATAAGGCTTAGGCTTTTCCTATTTTCAGTCAAGAAAAAGGCACAACTTTAGCTTGCTAGTTTACCTAGTGAATCAATCACAACTTGGGATCAACTAAAGCAAGTATTTCTTCACAAGTATTTTCCACCACAAAAGACCTCTAAGTTTCGCAATGAGATCACTACTTTCAAGCAAAATGGGAGTGAGACTATCTATATGGCTTGGGAGAGATTCAAGAAGCTTCAAAGGCAATGTCCACATCATGGCTAGCCTAATTGGATGATCCCTAAAATTTTCTACAAAAGGTTGACAGATAAGAATAGAAATATTGTCAATGCAGCCTCTAATGGGAAATGGATGGATAAAACGGCTAAAGAGGTTGTTATTCTACTTGAAGAGCTTGCATCTCAAGGATACATGGGTGATGAGCTAACAATGGCAAAAGCAAGAGGAGTTTTGGAGCTTGACACTATCAACTTGTCATGTGCTAAGGTAGATGCTCTCACCAAGTTGGTAAGTAAATCTCAAGTTAACTCTATTAATAATGCTAATGTTGCTTGTAAGCTTTATAGAGGATCTCATTCGTATTCTCAATGCAATATGAATTCTAATGCTAATAAGGATGTGAGTTTTATGTAAGGAGCTTTCAACCAAAGAGGGAGGCTGAATTCAAACACATATAACCTTTAATGGAGAAACCATCTCGTATTCTCTTGGTCAAATCCATCCTCTCAACTAAACCCTCCATTTAACCAAAATTTTTCCAAACCATAACATCCACTCAATTTTCCTATGAAACCAAATCATCCTTCTTTTAATCCATAACCACTACGAAAGTCTAACTTAGAAGGTCTTATGGAGCAATTTATAAACCAATAATCAACCACCAACAAACAACATGAGGACTAATTCAAGCAATTCAATGCAAGAACTGATCAACTTATTTCCCATAATAGAATCCTTAAAAACCAAATTGTTCAACAAGCCTCTTCAACCCCTCAACCTTTAGGAAGACTACCTAGTCAACCTGAATTTCAACCTAAAGAATCTTGTCAAGTCATAAACTTGAGAAGTGGTAAGGAAGTTAGAGGTGCTTCATCAAGTAAGAAGAAAATGGTGAATGAGGATGATGATAAGAGGTGTGGTGGATTCAAAAGTTGATGATGGTATGAAGGGTAAAAAGGATGATAAGTGTAGGGTGGAAGAGAAGAATAATCATGAAGAATCAAGTAAGCAAAGAGAGCCCAAGGTTGACCTTAGAACCTTACCTTTCCCACCAAGGTTCATAAGGCATAATCTTGACAAGCAATTTGGTAAATTTCTTGATCATATGAAAGATATAACCATTACCATACCTTTTATGAATGCCATTAGAGATATTCCCTCTTCGGGTAAATTTTTGAAGCACATTGTTAATTATAAGGGTAAGATGGAAGAGTATGGCCTAGGTTCACTTGTTGAAGAATCTAAGGCAATGTTCATAAGGACACCACTAAAACTCAAAGATCCAGGTTCTTTTACTATTCTTTGTAGGATTGGTGGTATTGCATTTAATAAAGCTTTATATAATATAGGTGTAAGTGTGAGTTTAATGCCTTATTCCATTTATGAGAAGATAGATGTAGGTGAATTGAAGCCCACTACCATGTGTCTTTCTATGGCAGATAAATCTATTAAATATCCACTTGGTGTGATTGAAAATGTGCCCACCAAAGTAGGTAAGTTTATTATTCTTATAGATTTTGTAGCGATGGATATGGAGGAGGACCCCGAAATTCCTATATTATTGGGGAGGCCATTTTTGGTGACCGTAGGAGTGGTCATTGACATGAAAATGGAAAAATTAAGGTAGAAGTGAATGATGAGACCATAGTTTTTAATGTTTATAACTAAGACAACTTCACCTATAGAAGTTTATAAAAAGATAAATTCATTTGATATAATTGATGAATGTGTGAAATATATTGTACATGAGTATGTAGATCAAGACAATATGGCGATTTCTAAGTCACAAGAGGCTAATGAGAAATGTTCCAACAAGGAGGTTGTAGCTTGTGTAAGAGTGTTAGAACCAACTCCTTATACTATTCCTTATATGTATCAAAGATATGAGCCACTAAGGAAGGAGGACGATCCTAAGCCTTCTTCACCAAGTGAAGCACCTAACTTGGAGCTTAAACCTTTACCTTCCACTCTAAGGTACGCATTTCTTGATTCTAATTCTCATTTTTCTCTTACTGTTAATTCTTTATTACCTCATGATAAAGTAAATGCTTTGTGTGATGTTTTGAATAAACATAAAGATGTAATATGATACTCAATTAATGACTTAAAAGGACTAAGCCCAACTATTTGTATGCATAGAATTCTTTTAGAGGATGATTTTAGGAATACTATAGAAGCTCAAAGGAGGCTAAATCCCACTCTTAAGGAAGTGGTTAAAAAGAAAGTGATTAAGTTGCTTGACAATGGAATCATATATTCCATTAGTGATAGTAAATGGTTAAGTCCCCGTTCAAGTTATTCCTAAAAAGAGTGGCTTGACCATCGTGCAAAATGAACATAATGACTTAGTGCCTACTAGGACTATCATGGGTTGGCGCATGTGTATTGACTATAAGAAATTAAATAAAGTAACTCGGAAAGATCATTTTCCATTGCCTTTTATTGATCAAGTTATAGAAAGATTAGCAAATTTTTCCTATTTTTGTTATTTTGATGGGCTTAGTCCAATTCCTATTCATCCCAAAGACCAAGCTAAGACCACTTTTACTTATCCATATGGTACTTTTGCTTTTAGGCATATGCCTTTCGGTTTATACAATGCTCCTACTACTTTCCAAAGATGCATGTTTTCAATATTTAGTGATTTAATAAAAGATTGTGTTGAGGTATTCATGGATGACTTTAGTGTTTATTGATCTAACTTTGTAAATTGTCTAGAAAATCTTTCTAAGGTTCTTGATAGGTGCAAGAAGCATGGACTACTACTTAATTAGGAGAAGTGCCACTTCATGGCACAAGAAGAGATTGTTCTTGGGCATTTAGTCTCATAAAGAGGCATTGAGGTTGATAGAGCAAAGATAGAAGTCATTGCTAATTTGCCACCTCTAAAGTATGTTAAGGATATAAGGTGCTTTCTTGGACATGCGGGTTTCTATCGAAGATTCATCCAAGATTTCTCTAAGATAGCAAAGCCATTATGTAAACTACTTGCTAAGGAGGCTGTTTTTGAGTTTGCTGATACATGCATGGATGCATTTGGGACTTTGAAGAAGGCTCTTACTTCAGCACTAGTTTTGTAACCACCTAATTAGGAGTAAACATTTGAGATCATGTGTGATGCAAGTAACTTTATGGTTGGGGTTGTTTTAGGGCAAAGAAAAGAAGGCAAGCCTTATGTGATTTATTATGCTAGCAAACTACTTAATGATGCTCAAATCAATTATACCACTACGGAAAAAGAGTTGCTTGCTATTTTTTATGCATTTGACAAGTTTAGAGCATATCTTGTAGGGAAAAAAGTCATTGTGTATTCTGACCATGCTACCCTCAAGTATCTTCTATGCAAGAAAGATGCAAAACCAAGCTCTTAAGGTGAATTCTCAGGCTTTAAAAGTTTGATTGGGAAGTAAGAGATAAGAAAGGAAGTGAGAACCTTATTGTGGATCACTTATCAAAGCTAGATTAAGAGGGATTGAATAAGAATGATGATGGTGTGCCAATCAATGAGTCATTTCACGGTGAATATCTTCTTACTTTGGCCTTTAAAGAACTTCCATGGTTTACGGATTTTCCAAACTACCTTGTAAGTGGAGTTCTTCCTTATGGGCTTGATTATAGGTAAAAGAAAAAGTTTTTGCATGATAGTAAGTTCTACTATTAGGAGGAACCATTGCTTTACAAGAGATATGGAGATAGTTTGATTAGAAGGTGTATTCCTCAATATGAATCTCAAGATGTTTTGTGACCTTATCATTCTTTAGATGTAGGTGGACACTTTGGTGCATCAAAGATAGCTTCTAAGGTACTACAATCTGGATTTTGGTAGCCTACTTTATTTAAGGATGCTAGAGATTTTGTGCTTAAATATAATAGATGCCAAAGAATGGGTAATTTATCTAGGAAATATGAGATGCCTTTGAAAGGAATTCTCGAAGTAGAGATTTCTTATGTTTGGGGCATCGACTTCATGGGTCCCTTTCCTAGTTCTTTGGGTTACAAGTATATATTAGTCATGGTTGATTATGTCTCAAAATGGGTAGAAGCAATAGCTACTATTACTAATGATGCAAAGGTTGTTAAGAAAATGCTTAAAAAAATTATTTTTCCAAGGTTTAGCACTCCTAGAGCATTAATTAGTGATGTGGTTCACACTTTTATAATCATATGATATAATCTCTTTTAAAGAAGTATGGGGTAACACATAAGGTGGCTACTCTATATCACCCATAAACAAGTGGGCAAGTTGAAGTGAGCAATAGAGAGATCAAATGGATTTTAGAGAAAATAGTTTCTTCATCAATGAAGGATTGGGCATTCAAATTAGATGATGCCTTGTGGGCATATAGGATAGCTTTTAAAACACCCATAGGCATTACTCCTTACTAATTGATTTATGGGAAGTCTTGTCACTTCCCTGTAGAACTTGAGCATAAGGCATATTAGGCAATAAGAACTTTGAACTTTGATTTAAAGAAAGCGAGAATGAAAAGGTTACTTTAACTTAATGAATTAGAGGAGTTGAGAATGAATGCTTATGAGAATGCTAAGTTGTATAGGGATCGCACTAAATTGTGGCATGATAAGCATATAGCTAAGAAGGAGTTTCATAAGGGTGACCTTGTTCTACTTTACAACTCTAGATTGAAGTTATTTTCTGGAAAGTTAAAGTCAAGATGGTTGGGTCCTTTCAAGGTTATCAACGTTCATCCTTATGGAGCAATTAACATTGCTAATGACAAGGAAGAAAGCTTCAAGATAAATGGCCATCGACTCAAGCCCTATTTGATTGATGAAGCAATTAATCAACGGAAATCAATCTCTATTTCTACACCATAAGTCCCAAAAGGTATGGTCAAGCTATAGACCATTAAATTTAGCAAGGTATTCATTTTATATTTTTAATTATTTCTAGTTTATTTATTTTCTTTTATTTGTTCATTTTTTTTTAAGTATACACACATACATATTGTTTTTCTTTTAGCTAATTTTTGTTTTAATTTTTATAGTATTTTAATATATATATATATATATATATATATATATTCATTTAAAAAACTTATTTTCTACCTTGGCTCTGTACTCATAACAGAGCCAAATGGTGCCGAATCGGTACATGCGTGCTGCCTCACCCATCCGCTTGGCTCTTTCGTAATCTCTGTGCCGAGTCGGCACATGGTGCCGACTCATCCCCTTCCCTTTACACACATTTTTTGTTTCTTCTTAATTTTCTTATTTTCCTTTCTTTGTCATTTTTTATTATTTTATACAATTATTTCTTATTTAATTTTGCTATTTTTTCTCTATTTATTTTTATCTTTTTGTATATAATAACTACTCCTATTTCAAATCCAATTTTAAAAAGTCGTGTCCTTTCCCCATAAGGACACAACTTTTTAACTTTATCATAACCTTTTGTCTTTCTCTATTTATAACTACATTGACTACTAATATTACATTCTCTATTCTTCTCTTTTTCATCTACTTTTCTTCTATTTAAACATTCTAAACGTTTTTTACTTCTTCATTCTTTACATTTTTGCTCTTTTCATCTATTTCTTTATTCTAAGTTTTTCTTCTTCTTCTCCAACACTCACTCACTCTTTTCTTCCTCCCTAACCGAACCAACTTCTTCCCTTTTTCTTTTTCTTCTTCTTCTTCATTTTATTTTCTCCATTTAACATAGGAACAACCAAAGGATCTTGATCTTCAAGTCCAAGGAGAAATGATCAAGATAAGAAGGAGCATCAAGAAGAGAATTTATAACTCACATACCAAGCTAAGTTTCCTATCCTCTCTCATATTGAAGGTGGTTGGTTTACTAATTTTAAATTTATAGAAATTATTAGTTGCAAGTACATTCCTACCTCTTTACTTTAAGATATTGGTATGCATGATTCATTTACTCAACTATTGACTACTTGTGGTCTTAAAAAATTTGTATCAATGCATGAACACACATTTGTTGACTTGATCATGGAATTTTATACATCCCTAGAAGTTAATTCTAATGATTCATATATCTTTCAGTTTAGGTTGTTAGGCAAACTCCACCAACTTACCTATTCCTTCATGCAACATATGTTTAGTTTTAAAAAAGATGGAATGTGCAATATGCCCAAGTTTTTTTAATGTTGATGAATTTTGGACTTTTTTTTTATCGATTTGCCACCTTCTTTTCGCCCAAAGAAATGCAAAGCTATGTTTATTAAGGATTTGAAGTTTTGGTTGTTGCATAAAGTCCTTTGTTGTGTTTTGTTTCGTAAGTCCGAATTCAATAGAGTCTTCGCTCAATAAATATTTTTGATGTAGTGCATTCACAATAAAAAAAATAGGTATATTGGACTTATTGAATTTTTAATCAACTCCTAACTTGTGCTAATCGTAAAGATATTCCTTTGACATATGGTCATGTTATTACAATAATTACCAAAAATCTTAATGTTGATTTTGATGCACTTGACCGTGTTGCTCCATGTTCTTATTTCACTAAGCAAGCTTTTGTGAGAGGTGAAGTTGTAGATGCTTCTTTCTATTTTATCCCGACATGCACAAGCTCTTGTTAGAAGGGTATTCCCCATCCACATTTTCCTGGTGATCAAGGTGATGAGGAGCATGGAGATGATGTTCATGAGGACATACAAATTCAAGGAGATGAAGAGCAACAAGATGATATACCCCAAGATGATGCACCTTTTCCTTCCTACCCTATGCAAGGAGGTGCTAGTGGCTCTTCTATTCTAGAATTGCCAATTTGGGAGCAAGTATTAGAAAACCAAAGAGCGATGCAATGCCAATTGAGTGGTATGGAGGCTTTCAATCACCAACTCGATCATCGCCAAAGGAAAATGGAGTACAAGCTGTAATAATACTTTGCACATTGTGGACATACCATTGACTCTCCACCATCATCTCATTTGGAGGATTGAAGGAGTTTTTCCTTTTCCCTACTTTTTCTTTTAAGTTTCACATTGGGGACAATGTGTATTTTAAGTGTGGGGGAAGGGATGTTTAGTAGTGAATGGGTAATTAGTAGTAGTTAGTATGTATGTTAGTGTTTATGTTTTGTTTAGTAGTTTTTATGCATGTTGCATATTTTCTTTGTTTATGTTTAGGTTTCATATTGTCATGTTTATTTTGCATTAATTTATCTTTTCCACATCCAAAAAGTATGCCTCTTTTCTTGTTCATTTTGATTTTGATTGAAGTTTTACTTTTATGCCATGTTAATATTTAATTTTCTATGCTCAATTGGTAGAATTTTTAAGTTTTATGTAGTATAGTCTTTAAGTTTCCTTATTATCTCTTTTTATTACTTTCAAAATCTGGAGAATTTTTAGTCCACTTTCTCACTATGCTTACGGTCAAGATGCTAAGGATTTAAGCTTTAAGTTTCTTAGGACTTAGGTAGTTTAAGGGAAACTATAGCCATAATACGAAAGACTAGCATTTCAATAATAGATGAGGACAAGAAAAGAAAGGAAAAAAATTTTTAAAAAAAAAAACAAGAAGAAGAAAATTTATGCTTATTATGTGATATATCTTGAGTAAGTTGTGTGCAAGTGAGTTTGCTCCTTAATTGCATTCATTCGGAAAGAGTATATAACATTGCAAGTATAAGAAAAAAAATTTATGAGATGGAGCATAAAATGCACCCACTAAAAAAAGAAAAAAAATGCATGTCTAAAAATGCCATGAGAAATATTAGTTTATGCGTGTACTTGATTCTTGTCCCAAAGGCTATTTGTGTTTTTAGAAATCCTAAGTTTGAAGAATGAATATTTTGGCTAGATAGCTTGGTTAGCACTTTGACTTTATATTCTTGATTTTATTATTAATAGATTGAGATAATGTGTTAAACTTGTTGCCTATGCTCTAAGACTTGCTTCCTCTATCATTGTTGAGCATTGAAAGTTAATTATTAACTATCTTTTTCTACAAAATTTCTTTCATTATTAGAATGACTTATTAAGATGGCTACATTTCTTTTGGAGATGATGAAGTTTTTGTTGTTTTCCCACTTAGATCTTTATTTCTTGCTTGAGGGCAAGCAAGGTCTAAGTGTAGGGGAATTTGATAGTATGCAAAATAGTATAATAATATAAGATCATTCTGTTGACTTTTTAATTAATTTGCATTGGCATTATGTTTAATTTTCATGTTATTATTATTAGTTTTGTGTTTTTGGTGTGCTTTTATGTTATTTATATAATTTGTAGGTTCTTTTGGACTAATCTCAAACTTGAAGTTGATTTGGAGTGCATATGAATGAAGTTTTGTGTTCAAAAAGTCAAAGGAAGCATTTCAAGACCCGTGTCGACTCGTTCCAAGTGTGTTGACTCATGACAGCAAGCGCCTGTGCCAAGTCACACCTCCGTGTCGAGTCATCCTTGTTGTCTATGCTGACTCGAGCTTATGCCTTCAGCCCTGTGCTGACTCATTTCGCTGTGCCGAGTCAGGACCGAGGGCAGGTGTGCCAACTCACACCCGACTTGGCATAGTATGCCGAGTAGTTTAGGTACCTTTTCTTTACACCCTTTCAATTTTGACCCCTCTTCGAAAGTGTATGCATTAGGATGTTTAGGAGGTCTATAAATACATGAATTAGTTATATTTTAGACATAATTACATATCAGAAAATACTTAGTTTATTTGTTTAAAGTATTAATTTTGCTTAGTTAGTATTATTATTGCAATTCAAACTATCAAGAGAAGATCATTCAAGCAAGTCAATGATACATCAAGAAGGCTATCTACATTCAAGTTTTATCTTTCTTTCTTTTAATACTTGATGTTTATTATACCTTTTTGTTGTTGTTTTATATTTAATATGTACCTTGGCTAAGCTATTGTCTGTTAGAATTGCAACAAAGAATGAATCAATGAATTATATCTTTTATTTTATGTTATAATAATAATTTGATTTTAATTGTGAGTTTGATTCATTCTGGGCGTGCCGACTCGTGACAACAAGCGCCCGTGCTGAGTCACACCTTCATGCTGAGTCATCCTTGTTGCATGTGCCGACTCGAGCTTATGCCTTCAGCCCTGTGCCGACTCATTCCGTTGTGCCGAGTTAGGACAGAAGGCAGGCGTGCCGACTCACACCCAACTCAGCACAGTGTGTTGAGTAGTTTAGGCATTTTTTCTTTGCACCCTTTCAATTTTAACCCCTCTCCGAAAGTTTACGAATTGGGATGTCTAGGAGGCCTATAAATACATATATTGGCTGCATTTTAGACATAATTACATATTAGAAAACACTTAGTTTATTTGTCTAAAGTGTTAGTTTTGTTTAGTTAGTATTATTATTACAATTCAAACTATCAAGAGAAGATCATTCAAGCAAGTCAAGGATACATGAAGAAGGCTATCTACATTTAAGTTCTATCTTTCTCTCTTTTAATACTTGATGTTTATTATACTTTTTTATTGTTGTTTTATGTCTAATATGTACCTTGGCTAAGCCATTGTTTGTTAGAATTGTAAGGAAGAATGAATCAATAAATTACATCATTTATTTTATGTTATATGAATGATTTGATTTTAATTATGAGTTTAAATATATTGTGTATGATTGGCCACCATATATGACTTGTTAATCAAATTGTATGAAATGAGAATTGGTGCATTTTGGTGAAAATATAATTGAATTCATTAAAGGTTATAAAATCACTTAGAGATAAGGATTTCTATTTAAAAGATTAAAAATTATAAACCTTGTATGGTAGTTTTATGGATTTTGTTTATCTCTACAATGACATGAGAATGCTTGTAGACTCTAAATGAAATTACCCTTGATTGACAATGAGAGTTGCTTTTAAGGACTTTAAGTTTAATTAACAATAAGAATTGCATTTATGCCTTATACCATGTTTTATAATCATTCCATATAATCAATTGTTTATTTCTTGTAATTTTTGATAATTTCTGAATTATAGTTCTAATGAACCCTTTTTAAACTTGATATTTAGAATAATTAAATTAGTTAGCATGTTTAGTAATTTATTAGAATAGTTAGAGTAATTTAACAATCTTTATAATTATTACTTACTTATCTATCTAACTATTTATCCAGTTAATACTAAATTGTTTCAAATTTCCGAGTGTTCGACACCCTACTTACACTATACTTAGTCTTAGAGACTAGGGTATTATAATTTGACCCACTTCAACCGAATCCGCATATGAATAACACTCGATGTTATTATGTTAATAATTTTTATAGTCTATACCATATCTAAAAGCTCCCTCTAAATATCACAAGATTTATTTTATGGCTACCCAATGATGAACCATTGGAGAAGACATGATTGACTTATAGTGCTAACTGAGTATATAATTAAGGTGAGTTATTATAAGATAATCAAACTTTCCAACTAACCTTCTGTATCTTTCAGGATCTTCAAATAGATTATTATCTATTGTAAGTTATAGATTAGGGGATGTAGGTGTGCTATATGACTTAGCTCCTAGTTTCCCGGTTTCAGTGAGCAAATTAAGTACATACTTTCTTTGAGATAAAAGAATACCTTTCTTACTTCTAATCACTTTGCTCCTTAAAAAATACTTCAACAGCCCCAAATCTTTAGTGTGAAACTATGTATGAAGGAATACCTTAAGTTTTGAAATGCCATCATTATCATTTCCTATAATAACAATTTCATAAATATATATAACTAAGAGAATGATGCCAGATTTAAATTGTCTATAGAAGATAGAAGGATCAAATTTTCTCTTTAACAGTCCAAATTGTTCAACTATATGGATGAACTTTCCAAACTAAGCACGGGGAGTCTGTTTTAGCCCAAATAAAAATTTTTAATAATAGTAAACTTTACCAGACTCTCCTTGAGCAATAAACCCAGGAGGTTTCTCCATATAGAACTCCTCTAGGAGATCCCCATGTAAGAAAGCATTTTTAATATCAAGCTGATGAATAGGCCAATCATGAAAGGCAGCTAAAGAGATAAGCAAGCAAACTGAAGTGAGTTTGGCTATAGAAGAGAATGTGTCAGAATAATCTACCTGATAGTATGAAAGCTAGCATGGTTATTTAGGATCATTTTGTTACTTTTTATTTATTTTTCCTTTGTATTTTAATTATTTATTGCATTTTTATTGTTATTTTTGTGCTTTGATGTTGCTTGTGTGTTTTATAGGTCACTCTAGGCTAATTTTATGATTAAAGTTACATTGGAGTACATTGGAGAGTATTGGAATGAAAGAAAGCTAAAGGAAGCATTTTTAGGCCTGTGCTGAGTCAGCACAGCATGCCGACTCATGATAGAGGCTGGCTTTGCCAAGTCGGCACAGTGGTGCCGAGTCAAAAAGATATGACTTTTCAACTTTACATAGTTTCTGTATTTTATTCATAACTTCCTATACAGACCTCCAAATTAGGTGATTCAAGTTGCATTGGAATTATAACTCAATGATCTACAACTTTGATCAAGACATTTTCTAGAAATAACATAAATTCGATGGACAAAAATGCCCTTGAAGTTACTATATCTGCACAGGGTGGTGACTTTTTATGTCAAATGGTGCCTTTCCAATTGTATACGAATTTTAATCACTTGTAACTATTCCTAAGTCCTATAAATACATGTGTTGGTTGTACTTCAGATAGATAGAATAACAATATAGATAGGAGACATCAGAAAGCATATTATTATTTATCAAAAGTCTTAGTTTTATTAGTTAGTATTATTAGTGCAATTCAAATACTCAAGTAAAGAACATTCAAAGCAAGTCAAGAAATCTTCAAGAAGGCTATCTACATTCAAAGTTATATCTTTCTCTCTTAGTAATTTGTATTTTATTTTCCTTTTTGTTGTTATTTTATTGTGTTTATCATGGATCTTAGCTAAGCTATTGTTTGTTATAATTGCAAGGAAGAATGAATCAATGAATTACATCTTTTAGTTTATATTATGTTAAGTATTTGAGTTCAATTGTGAGTTTGAATGTGTTGTCTATGCTTAATCACCATATATGATATTTTAATCAAATATATACATAATGAGAGTTGGTGCATTTTAGTGGATATATAATTGAATTCTCTAAAGGTAATGAAATCACTTGGAGACAAGGGTTTCTACTTAATAAAATTTATAATCCTTGCATGGTAATATTATGGATTATGTTTATCTCTATAATGATATGAGAATGCTTGGAGACTCTAAATGAATTACCTTTAATTGACAATGGGAGTTACATTGAAGGACTTTAAGTATATATGACAATGAGAGTTGCATTTATGCCTTATACCATGTTTATAATCATTTTATGTAACTATTTGTCTATTCTATAATTCTTGGTAAATTCCTACTTGTAGTTCTAATAAACCCTATTTAACTTGATATTTAGAATAATTAGATTAATTAGTGTAGTTAGTAATTAATTAGAATAATCCAACAACTTCCATTATTAATATTTTGCCTATCCATCGTAGTACCTATTCGGTTAATATAAAGTACACAAATTCCCAGTGTTCGACACCCTACTTACTCTATACTTAGTCTTAGAGACTAGGGTAATGTAATTTGACCCACATCAAATTTGACGACGTTGCTGGGGATTTTGTTAGATTTTTTTATTAGCTTAGAGTAGAGAAAGGTTGTTTTAGACCTTTATTTTATTTTATTAATTGTAATTTTTATAAGTTTTAGTTTCATTGATTGTTTAATTTTTGTTTGATTTCATGATGAGACTTAGTAGAAGTGCTAGTGATATTTTGCATTTTGATCCCGAAATTGAGTTAACTTTACGTGCTTTGTGTAGGGAACAAAGGCAAAGAAATCTGAATCAACAAAATTTGAACATTATGGTGGAACCGGAGAGACGGACTTGAGGTGACTTTGCTATGCCCGAAGTAACGAGTAATTTTGGAGGAATTGTGGCTCCATCAATAGCCAACAATAACTTTGAAATTAAACCAAGCATCATACATATAATGCAAAATAATCAATTTGGAGGTTTACAAGGAGAGGATCCATATGCTCATATATTGGCTTTTCTCAATGTGTGTGCTACCTTCAAGATTAATGGAGTGACGAATGATGCAATAAGGCTTAGGCTTTTCCCATTTTCAGTCAAGGAAAAGGCATAACTTTGGCTTGCTAGTTTGCCAAGTAAATCAATTACTACTTGAGACAAATTGAAGCAAGCATTTCTTCCCAAGTATTTTCCACCACAAAAGACCGCCAAGTTTCGTAATGAGATCACTACTTTTAAGAAAAATGGTAGTAAGACTATATATGCAGCTTAGGAGAGATTCAAGGAGCTTCAAAGGCAATGTCCACACCATGGCTTGCCCGATTGGATGATCCCTCAAATTTTCTACAATGGGTTGATGGATGAGAATATGAATATTTTCAATGTAGCCTCTAATAGGAAATGGATGGATAAAATGGCTAGGGAGGCTGTTATTCTACTTGAAGAGTTTGCATCTCAAGGATACATGGGTGATAAGCCAAAAATGGCAAAGGCAAGAGGAGTTTTGGAGCTTGACACTATCAATTTGTTAAGTGCTAAGGTAAATGCTCTCACCAAGTTGGTAAGTAAATCTCAAGTTAACTCTATTGATAATGCTATTGTTGCTTGTGACCTTTGTGGAAGATCTCATTCATATACACAATGCAATATAAATTCTAATGCTAATGAGGATGTGAGTTTTGTACAAGGAGCTTTTAACCAAAGAGGGGGACTGAATTCTAATACCTATAACCCTCAATGGAGAAATCATCTCGGATTCTCTTGGTCAAACACATCCTCTCAATTAAACCCTCTATTTAACCAAAATTTTTCCAAACCACAAAATCCACCCGGTTTCTCTATGAAACTAAATCATCCTTCTTTTAACCTACAACCACCACCAAAGTCTAACTTAGAAGTCTTATGGAGCAATTCATAAACCAACAATCAACCACCAACAAACAACATGAAGAACAATTCAAGCAACTTAATGTAATGATTAATCAACTTGTTTCATATAATAGAATCCTTAAAAATCAAATTGTTCAACAAGCCTCTTCAACCCCTTAACCTTTAGGAAGACTACTAAGTCAACCTGAATTTCAGCCTAAAGAATCTTGTCAAGTTATAAACTTGAGAAGTGGTAAGGAAGTTAAAGATGCTTCACCAAGTAAGAAGAACATGGTGAGTGAGGATTATGATGACGGTATGGTGAATTCAAAGGTAGATGATAGTGTGAAGGATAAAAAAATGATATTAAAATATTATGATTGTACAACTGAGTATCACCCTGATAAAGCCAATGTAATAGCAAATGCACGTAGTTAGAAATCGACTGGAAATTTATACTACATTTATGTAGTAAGAATGCCATTGTTAGTGGAATTAAGGGGATTATATATTGAGTTTAGCCTAGATACTTCAGGAGGTATATTGGCTACTTTGAAAGTAAGACCACTACGATCATAAAAGACTGATGCTGAAGTTGAAAAGTTGTGTGAGGACATTAAGAATGGAAGAAATAAGGACATAACTTATAACAGTAAGGGAGTGTTGAGGATGGGGAAAAGAATATTTATGCCAATTGTGGATGAATTAAGAAGAGAAATTTTAGAGGAGACATATTGTTCAGCATATCCAAGTAGCACAAAAATGTATAAAATTTTGGGAGAGCATTATTATTGGAAAGGAATGAAGAAAGACATAGCGGATTATGTTTTCAAATACTTAACTTATCAGTAAGTTAAGACTGAGCATAGACATCTAGCTGGTTTGTTGTAATCTTTGCCATTACCAAAATGGAAATGAGAATATATAATTATGGATTTTATGGTTGGATTGCCAATAACTCAAAAAAAATGATGTAATGTGGGTGATTGTGGATAGGTTAACTAAGTCAATATATTTCTTGCCAATCAAGATTAGTTATAGATTAAGTAAGTTAGTAGACTTATATATCGGGGAAGTGATAAAATTACATGGAATGCTAGTGTTAATTGTGTCAGATTGTGATTCGAGGTTTATCTCGCGATTCTAGCTAAGTTTACAAGAAGCTTTAGATACTAGATTGAGGTTTAGTACCGCTTTTCACCCCTAAACTGATGGACAATCTGAAAGAACAATACAAGTGTTAGAGGATATGTTGAGAGCCAGTGCTTTACATTTTGATGGAAATTGGAATAAGTAAATACCTTTAATAGAATGTGCCTATAATAATAATTATCAAAGTAGTTTGGATATGACTCTATTTAAGACCTTGTACAGTAGAAAGTGTAGAACTCATATTTGTTAGAAGGAGTTGGAGAAAGGAAATTATTGGGACCTAAATTAGTTCAGTTAACTATAGACAATATCTGAACAGTTAGGGCAAATCTTAAAGAAGCTCAAGATAGACAGCGAAATTATGTTAATCTTAAGCGAGCTGATATTGAGTTTAATGTAGGTGATAAAGTATTTCTAAAGACATCTCCATGAAAAGGTGTAATAAAGTTTGGCAAGTAAGGAAAATTAAGCCCAGGATACATCAGGGCCATATAAAGTGGTTGAGTTTATTATACCTGTAGCCTATCGATTAGCCTTACCGCCTAAATTAGTGGGAGTGCATGATGTATTTTATGTGTCAATATTGAGAAGATATTAAAGTGATCCCACACATGTTTGGCAAGAATAGCCAGTGGAATTGAAAGAAAATTTAAGCTATAAAGAAATGCCAATAGCTATTTTAGCTAGAGATTAGAAAGTGCTAAGGAATAAAGTTATTCCATTAGTCAAAGTGTTGTGAAAAAATTATTCCCACAAGGAAGCTACTTGGGAGAGAGAAAAAGATATTAGACAATAATATCCGAATCTATCATAGTATAAAAAAGAGTATTGCACAAATTTCAAGGATAAAAGTTTTTCAGAGGGGAAGAATTGTAACATCCGTGTCCCTAGAACTGGGTTAATAGAATTTAAGATTTAATTAAATATAATTAAATATTATTTTTAGGTGAATTTGATTCGAAAGATTTAATAGGAATAAAATCAAATTTAGAAATTTGGATAAAATTAAAAGTGATCAATGACCAAATTGAAATAAAAATATTAGAAGAGGACTTATGAGTAATGTGTTAAAATTTAAAGGATGAAAAAAAGAAGCTACGTTTTTAAACGTAGAAAAAGAAGAAGAAAGAAAGAAGGCAGTATTCTTTTGAAAAAGAAGGGGATGAAGATTTTCACTATAGCTAGGGTTTCCTACCTTCAAGAATTTAGAGGAATAAGTACTGAAATTTTATGAGTGGACTTTCCTTTAGTTTGTTTTCTTGATTTTTAATTCAATTTTTTGAAGATTTAGATATTATGATGTTGTAGGAGTTTAAAGTTTAATGCATATATTATCATGTTATACTTAAGCTAGAATGGTTAAAATATGTGTTATGGGGTTTTATAAAACAATTGGTGGTAAAAACTCGGATTGTTTATTGTAGTTCTATCAATTTTTGAGTGTTGTATCATTTGTGATGCGTTCAGGCGATGCTTGAACAATCTGGTGGTGCCTCAGTGGCACTAGGGTGATGCTTCAGTAAGAAAAAGAGGTGCCACAGTGCTATAGTGATGCCTCAGTACTCAGGAGGCACCTTAATATAGAGACAACACCTCAATGACACTAAGGTAATGCCTCTTTACTAATGAGGCGCCTCTGTGGCTAAATTTTGTGAATTAAATGGAGTTAAATGTAAACTTTAGAATTTAAACTCAACTAGAAATGTGAATAAACACACATAAACACTAGAGTTACTATGATGTAATCAAAATAGGTTAAATTGAACATGTTATCAATATTATGGGAAGTCGAATTACATATATATAAAGTAATGTGGATAAATTCTTAAGTCTCAGACATAAAGACTAAAATCATATTTAATGTTATGTCAAATTGAGTAAATATTAAATTACAAATACAAAAATAAACTAAAGCAAATGATATTGTTGGGTTCGATAGGCTGCTCAAGAGGGGGGTGAATTGAGCTCTTTTCAAAAAGTGATATAAAAACTTAAAAACTAATTTTGATAAAGTCTATTGTAGCAGAAGTTTTCAAAAGCTATTTAACAAAGATATTAGATCAGAGTGAAAAACTGAATTTAAAGGATGTAAGATATTACAGCTAAATTTTGAAGGAGCTTAATAGCTCAACTATCTGAATAAAGCTAATATTTTTGGATTTTTGAATAAGAAATTAAAACAAAAGCATGAAGGAAAATAGTACAAGCATCAGAGCTAATTTTTAAGCAAAGTCTCAGTTTGAAAATGAATCAACAATAGAAATCAGAACTAGAAATAGTTATAAGCATGCATGAGACTAAAGATAAAGAACAATGAGATGAGAAATCAGACACAGCGATTTTATCGTAGTTCAGTTACCTGCCTACATTTACTCCTCGAGGCACTCCTCAAGATTTTCTCTCAATCTCGATCTCTTTTAACGAGCAAGAGACAAGCCTTAGAGTATAGTACTATCCATAACTACCTTGTTGCTAGAACTACCCCACAGACTGATTTTTAAACAGATTCAAAAACTGCTCCCTATCTGGTTTTCAAACAGCTCCAGAAAAATTGCAACCCACTAGTTTTCGAACATAACTAGAAAACTGCTCCTCACCACTGGTTTTGTATATCAACTAGGAAACTTACACCATAAGCTTATCAATAAGTGCTTAAAGACCTTCCTCGCTTGATTACAAAAGATTTTCAATGTTTTTCTCTCAGATGTCACTCAAGAAAATACAAATGAATCTTATAAGCACTTGAGAGAGCAAATGAGCAATGTATTAAGTGCAATGCAAAAAATGATTTTTCAATGAAAATGCTCTCTACCCTTAAATGAAAACAGAATGACCTATTTATAATAAGGGCTGAGCTAGAAAGAGATACCATTTAAACCAATCATAAAATTTTTTTGATAAAATAAATGAAAAACAAATTGTACTCTTCTGCCAAAATTATTGTGCATAGCTTGTGTAAGAGTGAGTACAATACAAAAGTGTGTGTTGTACTGCTTTGTCTCCAAAAATGATAAGAGACAATAAGACAGTTGTCACAGAGCTATTTATTCTGCTGATGTACAGAATTAGCTCATCTGCAGAAAATATTTCTTTATCTTTTTAGCCAAAAATGAAAACAAAGTACAGAGCTTGAAAACCATCAGATTTGAGAAATGAATGGTGCAGATTTGCTCTTTAGTACTTTCTACACATAAAGCCAATTTCTTCAATTACTGAAGTACCCTTCAGCATCTTGCATTTGGGCTTCATGGGCTTTTGCACTTGACAACTTGAATTCACTCTTAACAATTTATGTTCACACTTGAAAGCTTGCGTTCACACACATATTTACCATTTTATCACCAATTTACTTGTTGTCATATATCTCGATTTAAACATATCAGCAATAATATTATTTTTATTATTTTTATTACTCAACAAAATCAGGCTCAGGTTGAGCCTTTACAACAATCTCCCCCTTTTTGATAATGACAAAACTTGATAAAAATAACTTATTTTCAAAAGATAAGCGCACTTAAAACATAAATATGTGCAAGGAGACATATGCAAAGAATGGTATACAATAAAAAAATTTCTGAAACTAATTTTATTTCAAAGAAAAAATCTTTTCTCCCCCTGAATTTATGCCTATAATTTTTAATAGACAATCAATTTTTTCATTAATCTATTTGAAGGAAATGATAAAATAAGCTATATATTGATAAAGCATAATTGATAGATATATCAGAGCAATGAAAAGATACAAGCACACACCAAACAAGAATCGAATCGAATGAAGAGATGAAGATTTATCGAGGTAAGCACACAACAAATTAGCCTGGAGTTCATACAAAATGAGATAAAATAAAATAAAAAAGAACACACAGGACTATAGTCTAAATACTAATTCTACTTCCCCTTTTTGTCATCATTCAAAAAGAAAGTAATGAAGGAGAGTAGTAACTGTAGTCTAAATAAAAAAAACATTAAAAGTCTAGAGTTAAAAAAAAATAAAATAAGCACATGCTAAAATAAAAAACTAATTTTGTTATCCAGAATTATGAAAAGGCTTAAGCTGCTGGATCTGAGGATGGTTTCAGTGTATGTCGGGTTGCCCGACGGGTAGGTGGAATTAATATCTTTTGGGCTTTCTATTTGAGTTTGTAGCTAGGTTTGGGTTTTGTCTGTTCACCCTTATCAGCATCCTTAGACTGCTCTTTCTCTTCTTCTCTTAACAAAATGACTGAAGCAGAAAGTAAAGGATGATTAAGAATTGCCCTAAAAAGATCAGCCAAATCAACTTCAGAATCTTTAACGAACTTATCAAAACCAACTTGGCAGCTGTCTTTCAAGGCTTGGAATTTGGTTACTGTAGAAGATAGAAACTACCTTGCCATTTTGTGCTTCACTTCATCTTCTATCATCTCACCTTTTGGCTATTCAAACGGTTTCTTGGTAGAATCTTTTACTATTGGCTCTTCTTCTATCGGCTTGTAAGCCTATTTTTCAGCACTTTCAGTTTCCACCTATTCCTCAGTCTATTTCTCAGTGGTTTTTTTAACCTTTTCTTTTTTAGATTCTTTTTCTTCTTCAGTTGGCTTTTCTTTTATAGCATTCAGAACGTCTTTGATTGTAGTATCCACTTCTTCCTCAGAATTTACTTTAGAGCTCCTCTTTTGCTCTATATTTTTGTCTCTTTTAGAGCTAGATTTTTTAAATTCTAGCTTTTCCGTGCCACCAGATACTTTAACTTCAATCTCAAACTTTTCTTCTTTGCTTTAATTCTTTCTTGGACTTTTTTTAATCTTGAATCCTTGACGGGCTCTCTTTCTGATCTCTTCAGAAAGCCTGTTAGGATCCACTTCTGACTCAGAATCAGAATCAGCTTCAGTGTCTTCTTCGACAATCACTTTTCCTTTAGCTTTTTGCCTTAACTTTGCATCAGAGACAGTGGTGGAACTTGCAGGAGCAGAAACTTTCTTCTCTCTTCTTTCTTCTTAGGTTTTTCTTTCTTGATAGGTTTTAACTTTTTCTTGGAACCAGCTTCAGCTTTCTTTGCTTTCTCGATTTCCTCCTTTTTCACTTCTACTTCTTCAATCTCTGTGATTTTAGACTTGGACTTGATCTTCAGCACAAATGACTTTGAGATTACTTCAGACTTCTCAATCTTCTTAAAAGTCTCATCACTTAAATCCATTTCCAAAAACTTGAAGAGCTTTGTTAAATTCATGGCATATGGCAGCCTTTTAGATTTTGTCAAGCTCGTCATTAAATGCCTTAATCAAATAAAACAGATTAAAGTGCTTCTTTCTAATCAAATGCCATATTGTGCACAACTCAACACTATTCACATAATCAAGACTTTCCAGTTTTAGTGCTAAGAAGCAAGTAATGAACTTATGCACAATTCTCAAATTTTGAGAGAGAGAGGTAGAACTTACATTCTCAGTGGCTTTGATCTCAGAGTTTCCAGAAACTTTCTTTTTAAATTCTTCCTCGTCAAAGCTTTTGATTTTCTTCAAATCAGCTTTCTTTGCCAATCTTGCACCGCGATTCGGAATGTCGAAGGCTTCAGAGATGGTTTCTAGAGAAATAGTGTATTTTTCTCCTTTCAGAACAACTTCAAACTCTTCTGAATTGATTTTTTTATTGACCTATAAAACTAACGAACTAGATTTTTATACACATCTTCCTCAATTTTCATCAGGCTTGTCCATTGTTGAGCTGAAAACCACTCATTCAAAGGAAAATCAAAGCTTTTGAAAAACTCCCAGTCAATCATCATTGGAGGAATCAATTTATTATAGGAAAGCTTCAATTCAATCCCTTTCGGCCTTTTCTCTATGATTTTCTTTTTCACGGTTGTTTCGATCTTCGCCTTTTTCTGGGTTTATTTCGGAGAGTCAGCGCTTGCTTCTTTAAAATCCTTTCTCTTCCTGCTTGAATCACTTATCTTAGTAAGAAAAGAAATTACTTTCCTTAGATTTCTTAGAGAATGAGAAGATCAGTATAGAGAGGAGAGTTTCGAGTTTAGAGAAAAAAATGAATGTAGGTTTGAATGAGAAGAGATAGTGGGTATTTAATGAGA
Organism: Macaranga tanarius; assembly: GCA_949673435.1. Classification (NCBI taxonomy): domain Eukaryota; kingdom Viridiplantae; phylum Streptophyta; class Magnoliopsida; order Malpighiales; family Euphorbiaceae; genus Macaranga; species Macaranga tanarius. Next base: position 21,938 of record CATIWO010437248.1, read on the forward strand.
GGAAGTCTTATGATAACCATTTGATAAAAAGGTGTTTTATGTTATTATCTAGTAGACGTAACCTTTCCAGTTTCTAAAAAAAATTAACTTCTTATTCAAATACATGCCTATCCTATTTTGTCTCTAAGGTAAGTAACGTTTCCTATTTAGGCTAACGTGTCAAATGTTTGAAGACTAATAACTGACACGATTTCCAAAATGAGTAGGTATGACTTTTCCAAAGAGGCATAATGAGTGTGAAACATGCATGTGTTGAGCACTTTATTTTATTGCATATTAAGTTTAAAAATACATTGTTTAGTTAGTTTTTAGTTAATTTAGTTAGTTTTGTTATTTTATTTTAATTTAGGTGCTTTTATGTTAAATAGGTAATTTTTATTTAGTTTTTGGTTATAGGATGAATTTGAGAGGAGATGGAGATAGTACTTGAAGATAAAGATAATATTGAATCTTAAAGTTGGAAAATTATCCTCGTATCAGGGCACATGCCCATGCCCATGCCCATGTATGGAGTTGCATGTCCATGCGCTTACCCATGCCTGAATTTAAGAAAAGCAAGTTACAGAGCACATGCCCATGCGCGCGCCCATGTATGGATCATATGCCCATGCCCACGGCCATGCCTGATTCTAAGAATTCAGAGTTATTTCGATGCATGGGTATGTCCAATTGTTATGTGCCCATGCATGATGATGTGGCAGCCAATCAAAAGTGGATTTTAAGCTGGAGTTTGGATAGATAGAAGCTCATCTTTTAAGCTTATGTTTAGATAGAGTTTAGGAGAGTTTAAATGACTTTTTTCATTAGGAAACTAGGTCTTTTAAATAGAACCATTTGTTTTTCATTAAGAGTTCCTAGTTTTTTTTTTAGTTTTTTAGTTCTGGTTTTAGTTTTCTATTCTCTTTATTCTTCAGAAGATATTTTTATTTTGTTTTGCTTAGTTCATAGTAGAGGAGATACTTGGCTTGAAGTTAGAAGAGCAAGGCTTCCTTACATCATTTAGAAAGGGGTTTTTCTTATATCACTCTTTTATTTATTCATTATTATGTTCAGAATGGTTTTCATTTCTTCATTGTTTTCCTTTATTCTTAACATGAGTAGCTAGATCCTTTTTAAGGTTCTTATTCTGAATTGACCATTTACTTATTGTGATTTATGTTAGGTTGCTAGATCTAATTCATTGGTTGTTGTTGTGCTTAATGTCATTTTAGGACTGATCACCCTAAGATTGAATTAATACTATAGGCTTAATCGAGAGATAGGTTCTATAGGATTAGGCAATAACCTATTGGTTACTTAATTACTTGATAGACAGTTAAGTAGATTAATATTGATTAAAGGTTGTGTTTAAAATTGGATTTAAAAGGCATTAGGTTGGTGAGAACCAGTAAACTTAGTATTAATTAATTCCCAGTTAATTATAGGTTTATCTGAGAGGAAAACCTATGGTTTCTAAGATCCCTTCAAAATGAATTAGAAATAGTTAAATCTAGTTGGATAATCAATCCTTTGAAATAGTCTAATTAAGAATAAGAACCCTAGCTTTTAATATTTGTTTAAATCTGAATTATACTTTAGTTTGTTTTAGTTTTGATTTTTAAAGAATCTAAACTCTATTTTGTTGTCTAAATAAACAAACATAGTTAGTATTGCAATATTCAATCTACAATCTCTGTGGGATGATATCTTATTTACTAATTGATACGATTCTGTGCACTTATGGATTTACACATATTGGTGACCAAACCAACCATTGCCATTTACTAACCAACTATCAATAATATTCCAATCCTTAACCCAATCGATCTCATATTCTTCTTGATTTCATTATTTGTTTCTCTTTTATTCATCTCTTCCAAAGATGTGAGAGCCAAAAATTCAATTATGTTTTAATCTCACTACACCTTCCTACTCTGCACTCTAAACTCTTCAATATCTTTCCTTTGCTCATCTGTAATATAACCCACAAAACTAGATAAAAATATTCTTTTTAACAAGAGAATTTAATTGGTAATTGATAAAAAATAATGGAAATGCTAGCATGAGCACCGACGAAGATAATTCTGTCTAGCATGTGGTGTTGCAGGAATCTACTGCAACCGTTGCATCCATTGATCTCTACACCTATGTCACCATTTCCTTTCCCACTTTAAAAACTTTTGTATTATAATTTATATTTTCTCCCTTGAAGTTGTTGACTTTTTTTAGTTTGGTGATGTGAAGGTTTTTGTGGATTGTTCTTGAATTAAGTTTGTTTAAAATGTTGATTGGATGATACCCTTTTAAGTTATTTTTTTTACGGAAATGACTTGTGTCGTGGTGCAAGACATCACGCGGAGGGGAAATTAACCAATTTGCCCCCACAAATAATCTGCCCCCTATAAAATGGAGGGGCCAAAATGGTAATTAGGTAACTCGCGTGATATGTCGGCGTGAGTTACCTATCATTTCCCTTGATTTTATATTGTCTTCTTTTTTTTTTTTTTGCAATGTTATTACTTAAAATGTGTATGAATTGGATTTATATTTAATTTTGGAAGCTAAGTCTCTATCAGTATATAATTATAAAAAAACTGATATTTTTTGCATTCTTATCTTATAATTATAATAACTACAACATATTTTTTTAATTAATTATTTTTGTTAGTGATTGATTTATGAATAGTAGTTTTATATTTTTTCATGTCAATTTCTCCTTTTCTTTTACTGGAAGTTGTATAAAGTGTTTTATTTAAATTTTAATCATTTTAATTTTTATTTGTTTCATAAGAATCTATGATTGAATAATTTTAGATCTGAAAGAATTTTCTTAAGGAGAGAAAATTAGTGGCTACATAATCAATTGTATGTCACTAGATGGCCACATTTTTTATTATTCAAAAAATAACTTTTTTTGCCACATCATTATCTAACTGTTAGGCCACATCAACATTCCAGTTGTGATTTCACTGGAATCTTATGATGGGGGTCTTACTATGATTGCAATTAATAGTCAAGGTCTTAGTGTGTTGAATTGAATCTTTTAGGATGATGATGGAAAAAGGGCCAAAGCTTAGGAACAGTTAGTTTAAATAGCCTAAAAGACAATTCAATAAGCAAATAAAAAGCATGATACTCTAACTGGGGAGGAGAGTTGTGACACTCCTCTTTACCGACACTTTTATTAGATGATTATGACTCACAAATCACCTAACTCAGGCGTCAATGTGGCAAAGTACCATTTTTGGATAAATATCATACTAAGTATCGGCTTAAACATGAACCACTTCTTAATTTCTTTGGGTTTAATATATCTTACATGTACATATTTACATCCCACTGTAAATAGCTACTTAACAATCTAACTTATTTATAACTCTTATAATATTAAATATATATAAAATCCTTAAGGCAACCAATGCCACTTTTTGAAAAACCGATCATCTCACCCAAGCCTGCATTCTAAGACCTTGCATCCCACGGGTAGACATGGCAAGTTAAAAGCTTTTTCTTAAACAGATACCTAATGCAAATAATTACTATAAAAAATAGCATAGAGAGAAGTGATGAGTATTTTATGAGAATATACCTAATGAGTGAGCCGAGTAATATACAAGTTAGAGTTTCATAATAATTTTAAATATAAACAGAAAGGTTGAGAGCTCAGAAGGAAAGAGATTTATTTAACAAAATAATTCAAAAGAGATTATCAAAAACATTTTTGTTATTTGTTTACATTAAATACTTTTTATTTATGATAACATTCTCTTATTTATTTTCATGTTAAGCCACTTGTACATAACATCAAAATTTCTCATTATTAAACATTTAACAATAGTTCTCGTATAACCTAATCATACTTCCCATCTCAGCCATTCAAACTTATGCTCTACTTTTATTAAAACATACTTTTTGATATACAATATAATGCTTATCAAGCTTTAGGATGTATCATGATTATGTTTAGTGTATAAGATGATTTAGTAACCTTCATATATGATGCGGATTAGATTGCGTTGCAATTTTTGGATTGTCGAGAGGGATGGTGTTGCTTTAGGAGGGCCTAACTTTCGGCACTGGTTGAGTCACAGGGCCCATAATATGTCAAATCAAAGCTAACTCAAAGCTCTATAAGGTTTTTATTAAGGAACCCAACGGACCCCATTTTGATGTCCAAATTTAATTGTTTAGTTCTTCATTTAGGGCTTTAAAGTTTTTATTATGTTTTTTTAGTATTTTTGGTCTTTTATTTGGCCATTTGTGTTTTTAGGGCTTCTTTCGGATTTTTGTTTATTTAAACTCTATGTTTTATGTTTTAGAACAATTTTGATGAATTTATAAAATTAAACCCTAATTTTCAAATTTTGGTATTCTTAGAAATCAACAAATTTTAATGCCTAATTCTTGGCAATTATAGGATTCAATATGTTTTAGAAGATCACATACTAGTAATCATAGGATTCAATAGTTTGTAATAATTATCCTTATTTTCATACCTTCTGCTATATCAGTTTGGTATCAGAGCCGAACTTAATCCTTATTGATCATGTGGGGCGACGGAATCAGCGGCAGTAGGAGGTGGAAGAAATTTATGAATGCGATGATGATGCTCAATTAGAGCATCGAATTAGTCAGATTATGGGCCAACTGATGGAACAATTCACAGTAAGGATGGCTGCTACGCTAGAAAACTAAAATAGGCATGAGCAGCAAAAACCAAACAGGCTTGGGGACTGAATGGGCGATGCTGATAGAGATAAAGATGAAAAGCACTATGAGGGCATGCCGCACGACCGGTACAGAAGGCAGCGAGCTCCCACAGAGGAGGATAGGAGGCAAAAAGAGATTGGTATAAGAACTGAGATACCAGAATTCCATGGATGCCTACATGCTGATATGTTTCTTGATTGGTTGGCTATTGTTGAGGAAATCCTAGAGTTCAAAGGGGTTCCAGGAGATAAAAGAGTACCTTTGGTAGTGACTAGTGTTGGATTTTGGGTCACATACACACAGCGGAAAATAAAAACTTTTGACCCTAAGAACCCCCACCAAGATCCAAGTAGTTCAGATTAAATCAATATATATCGAGTGTAGAATCTTAC
>CATIWO010437269.1:0-14624 GCA_949673435.1 Macaranga tanarius
CAAATCCCTCATATCTTATCTCCTTCTGCCAGTTTCCTCTTTACAGATAACCACCTGTATAATTAACTAATTAATTAATTAATTAATTTAGGTCATAGGCTTATAAATTGGGTGGGCTTTCCAAAATATAATTTTGGGTACAAACATTATTAGAATGGATTCGTCTTATATTTTTTTTAATTCACCAAATGTTACAAATTTCCTGCTATGTAGTGGATTAATTTCATTTTATTTCACCAAACATTAAAATTTTAATGTTAAGGAATAGTTTGCAATAAATTACAGGCCACCAGAGATGATTTTGGGAAGAAATGTAGCTCAAATGTATAGTTTTACTTTTAGATTTTATAGAATTAGTTCTTTATATATATATATTTTATTATTTTGTATTTAATTTTTAAATTTTTATTATAAATTTATTTGATGATAATATGTGAATGAAATCAACATATATTATAAATAAATATTCATATAGACTTGAAAATAATTAAAATAATATTTAATTAAGAATATAACATATTTAAAAATAACTTTTTATTTTATTTTGGTTCTTCATTTTTATTTTTGTTAGTTAAAAATTCATTTTTAACATTTTAATTAATTATCCATCTTATCTCATCTACGTTCTTGATAGTTCATTTTTGTTCTTATAGAGTTTTCCAGTGCATATTTCAGTCTTTTTCTCTCATTATTTAGAAAAGTGAGCAATACAATTGCAAGACTGAAAACTCTACCAACTGAGCTATATCCCTGTATCCCGAGTCAAGTGGACATGCACAAAGAGCAAGATGCTTCTACTCTGTGTTCGTATTTGTATTGCATGGATCAAATAGAATTAAAAGGGTTATGTTCTTGGGATTCTTTTGATGCCAATCTCTTGAAGGAACACCATCATAGAGCATTTATGTTTTTGGGTTGCTAATGCTGCAGTTGTAGGTGAATTACATGACTGTTCATCCATTCTCAGAAATTAATTTAATTGTAATTCATGAACAGTGAGTGAGCAAAAATGAATGTAACATTCCCAACACGTAAAATGTAACTTTCCCATCAGAAGAAAGGAAATGAGACTAACGCAATTTTATAAGAACCTCCTCTAGTGCCATTGGTAATGCTTTTATTAATGCCTGGAATCCTGCTCAAAACAAAACAATATGGAATGATCTAAACTAATCAAAACGCGCACACACACACACAGAAAAAGGGATTTCCAACTATAATTGCATTCAAATAATTGGAGAATGCCTGATGCCTACAGAAGGATCAGTCTAACTCTAGCCCTACATCTAACTGGAACACTAAAGTTTATACATGATTTTGTATGCCTCTTTGGCTTCCAAAATCCAATTTCCCATTTTATACAGAGACAACTTTAATGAAAACAAATCTATCTCAGGCAGTTGTGTTCACATAGTGTCCTGTTTTTCTCCTATGCCGGCTGAAGTCTGACACAAACCTGAAAGAACGGCCACAACCTTCCACCTTGCACTTGTATGGCTTCTCTCCAGTATGCACGCGTATATGCTCAGTTCTAGCCCATGCCCACTTAAATGACATTTCGCAGCCTTTCCATGGGCACTTGAGAGGTCGATCCTCTTCATGAACGCGTTGATGAATTATAGCATATTTGTGGGAACTGAATCTCTTCCTACACCCTTCATATGGGCATCGGTTGCGCTTGTGCAACAGTAGCTCCGCCTTCGTCTCAAAACTCATTGGACAACATTCCAGGTCACATTTATAAGGTCTCTTCACGATTTCTTTCCTTTTCGTTCTAGGAACTGAAACATCAGAAGGTTTTCTGGCCTTCTTTGCTATTGGATTGTCCTCGGTCAATTTGATTATATCTGTCCCACCTCTGAATGTTTCATCTTTTGCAGCCCTTGACCTTAACCCTTCACATGGACTTCTAATAAAGCCATTGCTGCTTATTTTATTGTCCGTTAGCAGCTCCACTTCATTCTTTCTTTTTCTACCCGTTCCAACAGTTGATCTAGGATCCACCACAGCAGATTCCACACTTTCCAGCTCATGTGATGAACAGTCTTCTTGGCCCTTGAGCACAATTCCAGTGCTGCAGGATTCTTCTTCAAACCCACTACATTGTTTCATAAGAGCTGGATTTTGCTGGCTTATCTGTGTAACATGGCTAGAAAGAGACTCCTCATTAGTTGCACTTGTGGCCCGAGGTATTTCATGCACTTCATCCCTATTTGCCACATGATCTGAGTGAATTTCCTTCGGTACCTCAATTTCTGATTTCAAGTCAACAGACAAGTCTTGAGCAGCATGACCATTTGGAACTTCAGAATATTGTCCCACTATAACTGGCAAAATTGGATCTTGTATTTCAGTGGGGAAAGTGGCAACAAATTCCTTTTCTCTTCTATTTGTAATTGGAAAATTTGACAGCATCTCAGATTCTAAAGTTGAGCCGGTGCACAAATCTTCCTCAGCTGAGATCCTTCCAAGAACTTTAAAAAATCCATCCACTGAAACAGCAGTAAGCTGATGATCTACTTCCATTGGCATAACAGAACACGTGGCATTTCCCTTCTTGCTTTCATTTGCGGTCTGAATTGCCTGCTGCATTCCTTTCCTCATAGCCTCATTGCAGAAGTTAGTTGCGGTACAAGGTTGACTAGGAATTTTAGAACTTTTATCTACAGAGACTTGATTTTCATCATGTATCAGTCTACCATTACCCTTGATGAGTTCCTCATTAATTCCACTGGTAATTTCAACTTCATGCTGAAGTTGATCTACTGCAGCACTTTCTTCCAGTGAGACAGCAAGCTGATCTGTTAGTGTATCATTAAATGAAATGCATTGGCTGACATTATTTTTTCCTGGAGGTTGAAATTCTAGCTTCGCTTCATTATCCAAAGTCTTACTCACAAGGTTACAAACCTCATTATTCATGCAAGCTTTCTCTGCGACCATGTCATTATTCATGCAAGATTGCTCTGCAGTTATGTTCTCCAATTTCCCCCGAGGTGGGTAAGAAGTATGTGAACAAGCTGGGTTAGCAAGATCAGTAGCCTCATTTAGCAAAACATCTCTAACCGCCGGGACATCAAGCTGTTCAAGCTGTTCTTCAGAAACCGTTTGATGAGTCTCATTTCTGAGGTTTATACTGTCCAATGTTTGAAATTCTCCTTGCATTTCAGATCTTTCATCAGCCGCAGTGTCGCACTGATTAAAAAATTTTGTGGCATTTGAATCCTCGTTGTCACTGATTCCTCCGTTGATATTTCCCTCATGTCGTACCTCAAAACTACAACAGGCTGAAACATTGCACACATTCCCATAGCGATTTGACATTTCCGAAGATTGATTCTCAGCCTGCCTTACAACATGTCTAACAGCTGCATTAGCAGCAAGAAGTGAACCTGTAACATGTAAAGCAGCAGAATTCAGGCACATTTCTTCAGTTGCTTCAAGCACCTGGACTTCATGAAGCACACCAGGGATTCCAATGGGAGATAAACCTATTCTTGAACCATCACTTCCACAAATCCGAACATTACAAGGAGCAACCATCGATGCTCTTCTGCTATCCTTAACAAGACCTTCACAGCTAGCAACTGGAACTTCTTCCATAGCATGCTTACCAAGGAAGCCCTGACCCCAACTGGCAGAACAATCTATTTTCACCTTATATTTCCTTCTGGTATATTGAATGAGTTTTTCTTCTTTCTTAGCAGTGATGCCATCTGATGTCTTTCCCAGTACAACTTTGTTTGTTTCAACTCTATTACATGGCTTACAATGAGCAGGCTTTTTTTGGTTAACCCTTGACCTTGATTTTCTAGATTGCCATTTGATGTTTAAGAAATCCGAACTGGTTTCATCAGAAAATAGTCCTCCCAATGATAATGCATGCTGAACTTTAGTAGAGGGGTAATTCATTCTAACCTTCACACAGTAACGTAAGTTGATCCCAAGTTTTGATGTCCAGTCTTCCCCACATTCATCATGGTCTTCATCATCAATTGCAAGATAAATCAAATTCAGATCTTCATGGGATGCGCTTTTTAGTGGAACATCATTATAATTGAAAGGAGCATCAATTTCCTCCGCAATGGCAGAAGCATGTGCCTTTATTTTCTGATAGTCTAGAGGAATTTTATTTTTTTTTTAAAAAAAAGTGAAAAGAAATTAGTCAACACACTCAATGAATTCTTTACGAAGAAAAAAATGTGTGAACCCATAGCTGGTTAAATGAATGCATATGTAAATAAGGTATCCTTTTACCGAATAATTATCACCTGAATGGCAAATTACAAGCATGTTTGCTCCGCCTTTAGACTGTAACAGCTCCTCAATTTGGAGACCATGCTCAAGGCAAAAAATCCGAGGTCTCAAAAATTTACTGGAACTATTCCATCCTCTAGAAACTGGTAGATCTGTCAAAGGCAGAGAAAGACCAGGCACATAAGAGAGAGAATATGCAAAAGCAAGTATAGACCTGACTCATATTAGCACCTAAAGATGCTCAATAAGCAAAAAGGGTTAAAATGATACATGATATAATTTGCTTCTATTAATAACCCATTAGCATGTCTTTATATCTATTCTTATTGTTCATGAACATGAAATAGAACATCACGTAACATATACGCTCATTACATGACACGTATTTCAGAGTTTGTAAGAACCCATAAACATCTCTCTAGATTTATCCCTATTGTTGATGAACAAATAGGCCCTTTATTTAAATTTACACTCATTGCATGCCACACATTTAAGAATTTGTAATCACATTATTCCCACATGACAAATAAATAGTACCATCCGCTTTCTATAATGTTTAGGATGTTTGCTAAAGCGAAGCAGTTGTGTCTACAAGCACATTTAGTGGATACAATATCATTCATCACAAATAGGACTAGCAGCGTTAAAAACAATATTAAAATAAGTATACTCAAGTTAACTGCAAATGTATCCAACTCTAAATCTATGGTTGACTGCTATATAGAAAAAGGATAGCAGTAGTGTTGACTGGTTATGAATGATAAGTGGCAGGCCTCTAAACATATATGTTCTCTAAATATTTGTTTGGTAGATCACCAAAACCTTTCATGGTTTTTATTATTTTAAACTTTTTGCAAGATTTTCTCAACATAAAAGTGCACTAAAGTGATAAAAATTTCAGAGTTCAAGGTACAGATTTATAAAAATGTGACAAACATTCTATCATTTCCTTTTAACTAGCAATAGCAATGGGACATGGTTTTGAAATTAAATGAAAACACCGAAACCAGAACTAATTGCATGACAAAACAAAAACCAACTCAAGAAATAAAAAGACAGGGAACAACTGAGGATACCATAGTAGTGCCAAACAGGAATGTTAACCCAATACCTGGAATAGAGCCCTTAGAAGGGCCATCAGGGTCTGCAGGGGAATGGCAATTTTCAGATTCTTTTACACTTGATTCTTCTTGAATCAATGGATGATCAGGGGAAAGAAGCTCTATTGATGCTCTCTCAGATGGTTGCACCACAGACATAAATGGAAAGCCAAGGATGCCACAGGCCACACATGCTAATGTCCCCGAATCAACTTGAAAATCACATGATAAATCATAATCATCCATATATAGATCATTGAGAGTTTCCATATATAAGCTCAGCTCCTTAAACAGATCATTCTCAGTAGTGCTATTATTATCTTTAGAATGATTACTGGGAACAGTTTCTTCTGCTATACTAGAAACAGTACTTGGGGTTTGAGAATCTTTATTTGCACATGGCAACAAATCAGGATTCCATATCATAACATTGTAACTTGAATCTTTCCGTAGAAGAGCAGATAAGATGTTATTTTCTTTCAACATATCTTCTATAAAAGCCTTTTTTACTGACAACTCCCTTTCTTCTTTCAGCCGATCTCTAAGACGAGAACTCCGAGCACCTGGTAAAAGTGACCTTGGTACTCTGGCATTAAAACAAATCCAGTTATGAGATATATTGAATGATGTGAACCACTTGATAACTTTGTTAATGCAACATGAAAAATGAACATGATGTAATAAACTATTCACCATGCTGTAAATATATGTGTATACCATAACATTTTCCAGTGCAATGCAACAAAAAATAACTTCATGTGACAACAGGCCATAAACATAAGAAACATTTAGCCAAATATATCTCAACTCTGCTAAGATTAAAATATTCTACAACCATGTCACATTAATTACATCCTGATTAATGCCAATGGTCTCTCCAATGAACAACTGATTCCAAATGAGAATCAGATGGCAGATGAAAATTTGGAAGGACAGCTGGATGTGCGGAGATTCAAAGAATAAATCCACCTGCTTAAAATACCAATATCTGACACTGAGTGTCAATTGATGAATTAATAAATGCATTAACAAGATAAACTTGCCAAAGAATCAAAACTTAACACCACTGAAAGCGCCAAATCAAATTTAGAAAAAAAATTTGAAATGATAAAATGTTTAGATGAAATGAATGATCAATCATGGATCACAGAATTCTCAGCTGAAAATACCAATAGAATATGAAACAGAGTATTATAGAATCTATGATAATCATTGTCATTTTCCGCACAAATGGTCTGCCATAGTATATTTTGATGCTTTTATTTTGGTGACGCTGATAAGCATTATACTCATACTCCATCAGATAAGCATGTATAAGTGAAACAACTATGCTCACTGTTCACATGATAAGCATGCCAGCATAACTTTCATAGAGGAAGTTTCATAAGCTAAGCACAAAAGATGACTGATGTAAACGATCTGCAGACCTTGAAACAAAAGACATGGTCAACAGGTATAGCAGCTGCTGATGGGAAAGCATGGGAAGATAATTCATGGCCGCTCTGCGTACTGCAGCTCCCTTAGCTACTTTAAGCCATTGCGGAGTACCAAAATTAGCAGCTTCCCCACAGTTAAAACCTATTATAGTTAACAGAGAAAAGAAGGAACCAGATAAGACAGGAAGAAGAAAAGGTCCAGCAGGGCTACATAATAGGACGTATCTTGTGATCACATGAAATAGTTATGCCAATAAAATTCCAGAAGCTGATAAATTTTATACCAATAAAAATGTATAGACATCATTTATTGAAGAATCAATAAATTTCATGACAAAAAATATTACAAAGTATGAGTTACAAATTTATATAAGCATGATATGTGCATGCATATATAAGCTTAAATGGAAGAACCTCATGTTTGATTATTTACCTTTATTGAGTAGGATGAATTATAACTGTTAATGCAATTCCTTTTGCAATCAAATCATGCTAGTAGAATCATTCCAATAGAAGAAATTTCTCCAAGGTTTTCAACAGAAAAATCTAAGCATTTCCTGAATGAAAATTTCAACACTTATCGCTTTGAAATATAGAATCCTAATGTTATGTTTTTTGGATTTACAATCAGGTATAGATTGAAATCACATTCCATCGCTCTTTCGAACATCTTGTATGCAAAAGAAGCATCCAGAGCTTGATGGGAGCTTAAGGTAAAAATATCACCTTTTTAATCTAAATATGCATTGAGAGCCTGAGCTCACCAATGTAAGTATGCTAAAAAGAATCTTGAAGTATTCTTTTTTTGAGGGAGAATCTTGAAGCATTCTACCTACACTCTGCATAAAATACTATTAATGGAACCTACTGCTGGTGACCAAAAAAGATTAACCACATCCTCAAAATGCAAATTTTGTTATATTTCCACATAGAAAATTAGGCATTAATGGTTTTCTCCTTATGCAAAACATAAGATGGCATGTGTTTGAAACAATATGAGGGTTAAGCTCACCCAATGTCTAAGCAACATAGTAATCATAAGCCTCATAAAACTGTAAATGTCACAAAGAAGTTATTACCATGGCTGAATCCTACATGGTAAGCCCTCGGAAAAGTCACTACGAATTCACCAGGATTCTGTATTAACCTACAGGAAAACCCACACAAGCATGAGTAGAATTTCAACATATTCAATGCAAAAAATACGAAGTTCAAGCTCTAGATTTTCAAGCAAAAAAGGTTAAACAATCAAATCAAATGTTTTTAAAGCAAACCATGAGATCGAGCATCTTAACACTGAAAGGATGTGAATTTATAATCGCATTTTATTACCATGACGTTTATTTCATTGTCATTTTATTACCTCTTTTGATGATATCATTAAAGTCATAGGTATATGGTGCTCTTGTGCATAGAGTGACAAGTAATCTTAAGTATAATCTACACAGTAAGTACATGACAGCTACATGGCATGACATTAATGCTGCATTGGCAATTTTTTTTTTTTACATACAAATAATTGTAATTTTTTGGAAAAATGCTTGAACTATCATTAATAGAACATTGGTTATGTACGAATATAATCAGGTAATTTATGTCCTAGCTATATTACTTAAACATGACATTACTTATATTAGTGAAAATGGAACTAAAATGTTAATAAGCTCATAGTGCTAAAACAATGCACAATTTTGTCCCCCAAGTGTCAATTGCTAAATCATGTGGTACTTCAATCCGGAACTTTTTCCTTAAAATAATCAATAGAATAAAAGTGGCAAGAGTCTAAGGAAATAAAAAAAAAATTAAAAAAACGTGCAGAAAGGAAAGAACGACATTGTACCTACAACAAGGAATGTTGGATGAAACTATCACCTCAGGTGACAAAAGGGTTGTCTTCTCACCTAACAATGTCAGAGCAGCTGCAACAAAAAGGGAAAAAAACAAAGAAGTTATAAAAATGGTATATAAATAATAAGGTGAAAGATTTCGGATTCTGATGAGCTACATTAGAAACAAGGTGATAAGAAATAACAAGATAATATCATATAATCCATTAAGCTGGGACTTGAACAACTTTGTGCAATGAATACGTATTATAAACTCTAATGGTGGTCATCTAATTCTAAGAATAGTACTCTCATGCAGGCAAACACTGTTGTCATGTGAGTTTTGTTATAGGCACTATGTTCGTGACACCGTGTTATTATAATATGATCAAACAAGATGCAGGACTGATAACCCAATTAATTTTAGATTCAGTTGGATGCGTCTTTGTAGACCAAAACATTACTCTATTGTTAATCAGTCTGAAAAGTTGAAAAGATGGACTTAAGAGTCACAATTGAAGATAACCACCAAAAAGTAAGCAGGTAGCTAAGCACCAATTGTGCCACCAACTACATAACCGGATAATATAAGGCAGAAATTGACAGAAGGAGAGGTTCTGAGGGTAGAAAAACCTTACCAGCATCAGGTAACATTACCAATATGGAAATGCTAAGCCTGTCTCTAAAAATGCAAAAGAAAAAAAAAAATCTTGTCCATGGACTTAGAAACCATAAGATTAAGAATAATGAAGATATGAGATGGAGAAATATCAAACTGTTAAAGGCCATCATCAAGAGGTCTTAGTGAAGAATATTAGGCAATAAGCCAAAAAGAAGGCATAAACATATCAGCTAAAGAAGTGATATACCTAAGCGATCAATACTGCCACCGTAAGCCTCAGAGCGAACAACTTCCTCGAAAGCAAAAGCATAATCTCCAGGGACAGCATACCAAGTCTTTGGTGAGCCAGTATGAAGAAAATTCATGCTATGGAGCTCATGATCTTCAACGTGCCAAGCAAACCAACTGAACAGCATACCAATATAGACCATAGGGGAAGTAACACCGGGGATGTCATCTGGCATAAATCGTGTAAGTGAGCCAGGTGAGCGTGCAATTACTTGCAGATTCCAAGGGCTGTTTGAAAGCTTCCAACCTGCAGTTCCTTCCATATCATTACCAGCATTTGCACTCTTTCGCTTAGAAGATCGTTCAGTTTCCTCAGAAAATGAAGTTGAAGGAGTACCAGATGATCTTACAATGGTCTCTGGAGGCACACTTATGTCATTCCTAATAGCAGCACCCCTCATTTCATCATTGCACGAATTATTGACTTGATCTGTTTTATTTTCTTTACAATCAGAAATTCCCGCACTCCTCCGATAAGACTTGTATGATGCCCTCTTCCTCCTCTGTTTATGAAAATATTGGAACTGACCTTCTGGCTCCCCAAAACCTGAACCAGGAACATCATTTGCGTATTCCACATAGATAGGCTTCTCAGAAGCTGCCTTCCAAAACAACGCTTCTACAACCAACGGATTGATCTCCTTAATCAAACCCAGTACACCCTTAGCAAAAGCCTTTGACTTCAACTCAAACTGGTCCAACGTATAAATCTCCCCACTTTGCCATACTTGCTTATGAACACCCAGTTGCGGATTCTCCTTAACCATTCCTTTATTTTTCTTTAGACCCTGTCCCAACTCTTGATGCCTAGTTGTAAATACAGCTTTACCCTCTACATCATCACCACTATCCCCTAAACCTGTTCTCGAGGAGGAAGCAGACACATTCGACAAATTTACACCCTCACCCAATTCTGGACTCTTGGAGAGGGACTTATTCAAGTTACCAAACACATATCTTTTTGAGGGTTTAGGTAAGGGTGGTATAATCTTACATATACCAAAAGCACTAGCTTTTTTCTCAATTTTCGATATATAAGCAATTGGGTCTGCAAATTCAGTATCAGTTGGATGAAATTCAGGTGCCAAAGGCAAATCTTGAAGCCATTTGGGTATTTCCACATTACCCATCTCAACAAACAAACAAATATTTCACATTAACAACCAACTACTTAACACAGAGTCCTAACATATGAAAAAAAAATTATAATAATGCTCAATTATGAAGCATTTCACAACCATTGAAGTTACAAACAATAATCTATCAAAACCCTAGATTCAAAATTTTCTCTGAGTTCACTTCTACAAGAAATTAAAGCAATTGATATAGCTAGCAATGTAACGGGTAAATTCGAAAGCTAAGTTAAAAAAATGAAGGAACCTGTTGAAGATTTAAAAAATTAAAAACCACCCAAAAGAGAGCCTTCATTTTCTATTCTTCAAATTCACCAAATGAGGGAGAGAGGAAGAGAATATGGGTCTTTGTCGAGGTTTTGAGTGACATTTCTTATCCGGTGCAGGTTAGCAATTTGTCGCGTTATATTGTTCAAATACGCGCACGGCAGATACTTGTTGTGCTGCACCCGCGTATTTTAGCATCGCAGCGGTGTCAAAAATTAAAATATTGACAGGGTAAAGCATGAGGGGTATATACAAAGGTAGTGGAGTGGGCGGTTCGATTATTTTCTTATATAAAATCAATGCAAATTGAAATGATAAAAATTATGACCAAATTAAATCAATTAATAGTGAAAATCAAACTAAAATTATTTAGTTCAGTTTGTTGGATTTAATCAATTTTGAACTTATGAGGCTTTCATAATTCTAAGTTTATTGAGCTTTGCAATTTTGGAAGAGATTTTAACAAAACTAATATAATAATGTTAATGCAATTTTGCAAGAGTAAGATTCGTGACAAGTAATAAAGGGATTATTTGCATTCACGGTACCCATCTTTTTACCCTGATATCACTATGATATCTAATATTTTTCTCATAACACAAAATTTTCCAACTTTTTATACTTGATCTCACCATACTCTTTAGAGCCACTTTTCGATTATCTGTGATGATGTGTCATCTAATATGGATGTTCACATATCATAAACAGATGTCATTGTGTAAAGGTTAGGACACGTGGCGCCACATCAATGCTACGTGCCATATAAATTATGGTATAACTTTTTCATATAAAATTTTTTTATAATATATCATGCTGATGTGATGCCACGTGTCCTAATTCTTTACACGATGACATCTACTTATGACACGTGAGCATTCATGTCGGTGACACGTCATCACCGATGATCGAAAAGTGGCTTTTGGGGAGTATGGTGATATCAGATACAAAAGTTGAGGAGTTTTGTATTATGAAAAAAAAAAGTTCGATACTTTAGTAGTATTAGGGTGAAAACTTAGGTAGCATGAGTGCAATTAACATGTAATAAAGTAATAAGTTGAATATAACTCATATTAAGTACCAACTATTTATGATTTTCTTTACATAGTAAATTCAAATAAAAGAGAAATAATTTAAACTAATAACTTCATAAATAACATTGGTAGAAGGTGTCCAGCAGTTTCTTATTTTTTCTTTATAGATGATAGTTGTTATTTGTCAAGGCGTTAATAGTTGAAGGAATGGTAATCAAAGACATTTTGAAATGGTACGAGGCAGCATTGGGTCAATGCCTTAACTTGGACAAATCAGAAAATTCTTTCAGTTCTAATATGCATTTGAATAACCGCTAAGCCATCTCTAGCTCTTTAGGAATTAAGGAGGTGCATCGCCATTCTAAGGATTTAGGGTTTCCTACTGTTATTAAGAGATCCAAGAAGCTAGTTTTTGCCCATGTTAAATAACATTTATGGAGAAAACTTAAAGGCTGGAAAGAGAGGTTCTTATCAAATATTGGGAAGGAGGTATTAATCAAATCAATTGCTCAAAGCATACCCACTTATGCCACGAGTTGTTTTAAATTCCCGGAATAATTTTATCAAGGCTTTAAATGATGATAACGAAGTTTTGGTAGGCAACATGCAAAAGGACAATCCTATTTATTGGATCAATTGGTGCCACTTATGCAAATCAATACAAGACAATGGTCTGAATTTAGATACATTAAATCCTTTAACTTGGCTTTGTTAGCAAAACAGGTCTGGCGGTTGCGATCTATACCTTCATCTTTATATGCCTGAATCTTAAAATCAAAGTTTTTTCCCAATTATGATTTGTTGGAGGCTAGAGCAGGTCTTATTGCAAGTTACACATGCCGTAGCATTATGGTCTGGCTTGGAAAGTGGGTGATGGCACAAATATTAGAGTATGGAGGGATGCCTAGGTTCATGGTTCTAGCCAATACTGCCAGTATGTATGACTAATAAAGCAAAGGTTTTGAATCTCATTGGTCCTCTAACAGGAGTTAGAGAAGTCATCTGATTCGCCATTTATTTTCTCAGTACGAAGCCAATTACATTTTAAGTATACCTGTTGGTTTTAATCATGCCACCAATAAGAGGTATTAATTTCCTAAAAAACTAGGCTATTTCTCTGTCAAAAGTGCTTATCATATTACTTTCAGGATGACTGGCGATTTGGAGGATACTTCTGGTGCTTTTAGTATTTTTCTATGGCAACGGGTTTGGAATTTAAATATTTCTTCAAAGGTTTATGCGTTTCTTTAGTGGGCTCTAAATAGTGTTCTTCCAGTGTAGAGGTATTTATTATAGGGTCTCTTGTGTATGTTGCGGTGCTACTGAGTCGATCATTCATGCGTTGGGGAACTACCCTTACTCTCAGGCAGTATGGTTTAGCTCAGCTTTAGGTCTTAGATCTGTTATTTCACCTAATCAGACGTTGATGGACTAGTACTGGCAGTTAATGCATAATCTTTAAGCTAGAGAGTTAGAGATTCTTTCCATGATCCCTTAAAGTATCTAGAAGTCGAGGAACTTTAAAATTCATCATCATACAGATAGAGTTATCGAGGAGGTTGCCAATGGAGCTTTATGGATCCTTCACTCCTACTAGTTGGTAAAGTAATGTGAATATAGAGCTCGCAGCTCTAGTCTGAAGAAGTAGCTCCCTCCCTTAGGTGTGCAATTGAAAATCAATGTTGATGCTTCTCTTTGCCCAATTACAAGGCAAGCTGGGGTTGGATGTGTTATTAGAAACTCTAGAGGAAGGGTGGTTCTTTCTTCTCATAAGAAACTGCCAAGATCTTGGCTAATCGATAATGTTGAAGCTATGGTAATGCTCTTTAGTCTAAAAATCATAGCTCAAAATAAAACTTTAAAAACTCTAAGAAAATATAGCACTTCTTGAAACTTGCCAAAATTACAAAACTGTCATTGCAATCAACAAAAAAGCATAAATAAGTAGAGATATGAAAAAAAAAAATCGAAATCCCACCTAAAAACTAATTAAATTCAAATAAAAATCCTAATATAGTTTAATAGTGTTTTTGTAGAAGTTGAACATCATGCAAGGATGTTTTATTAAACAACAATGTATCATCTGCAAATAATGTATGGGACAACACATGATATTTTGAGATTTTAAAACCAAAAACTCTACCATTTTAAAAAATATTTTAAGTGCTAAAAGATAGAGTAATAGAGACAAAAATGAACAGGTTTGGAGATGGGAGTTAACAGGAAACCTTTTAAAGGATGAATAAAACTAGTTGATTTACTATTTACCAAAATAAATTAAGTCACAGTTGTAATACATTGTATAATCAAGTAGGGGTGAGCAAATGTCGGTTCGGTTCAGTTTAAAAATACCTAAAACCGAACTGAACTGAATCTATATCAGTTTGGTTCGGTTTAAAAATATCTAAAACCGAATTGAATCAAACTGAATATTTTCGGTTCGGTTATTTTTTCTTTTTTTGACTTTCTTTTCACCTTTTTTATTTATGTAATTTAACAATATTCTGATAAGATTTATAAGACATATTAATGTTAATTTTTTATATTTATTTTATTTATTAATTTTAAAAAAAATCAAATGAACCGATTCTCTAAAATATATGTAAATACGTTTTGTTAGAATTTTTTGGTAGTAAATAATTTTATTAGGAGTTTTATATATTT
>CATIWO010437307.1:0-13340 GCA_949673435.1 Macaranga tanarius
GTCTTGATTCCTATATAAACAAGACTAATTCTTCATTGTAAAGGAGAGCTTGGTGTCATGGATCAATAAAAGAAATCATATTGTTTCTTTGGTTACTTGTTAACTATGTGTTCTTATCAAACTAAATGTTTGTGGTGAACACCCTTGTGACTTATCAATCTATCTTTCAAGCAATAGATTGTGGCATTATTTCTATCATCTTTGTTTCTTGTTTGTTATTGATTCAAGGGGTCAAAGTTTTCATATGGCTTTGGTTGTTTGAACTAACAACTCATGGGATAAAGATTTTCAATGCTTGATTTTGAACTTCATTTGACTTCCCTGTGGAGCGTGGGATGAGGTTCATATGAACGGGTGTTAATTTTGCATTCTATATGTATCATAGCTCGTTAGCTATTGAGGCTTATGGTTTCTGGGTTGGCATTTTCGTATCACCTAAACTAGCTCCTCTAGCTGGTTCAAATAAATTCATATGGATTAGCTCAAGTGGCCTAGGGGTTAACACATATGAATGATCATAGAGTTCCTACACTAAATTTGACCATGGAAGGAGTCAAAGGGGGAGGTATAAATTCTACTACAATAAATAAGGAGGATTTGGATCCATTAAGCTATGATGGAGGTCCAATTACATGAGCCAGAGCTAAGAGGATGAAAGAGGCTATTGTGGGGCTCGTTTAAAGTCATTTGGTCAATGGTCAACTCATGGTCAACACCAAGGTTGAAGGTCAAAGTCAACTCATGGTCAATACCAATTCAGCACCTATGGAGTTAGGCCCAAGATATATACATCTAATCCAGTATGAAGAAAATGGGCCACAAGGAGTCCAAATACATGCATTGGACTAAGGGGCAGTATGGAGCATGTATTGGGCTTATCTCTAAGCCTATGAATCATGGAGAGGCCGAATGTACATGGCAGCCTAAAGAGAAGAAGAATTTGGTCCACTCATATCTTTATCCTTAATGTATTTAGATGAGTTCATTGTATCCAATTAGAAGACTATCTACTTAGTTGTCATCTTGTTTTGTTTATCCTAGTCTATCTAGGAGATTAGTTGTTTAGTTGTTTAGATTATCTAAAAGTGTAGAGGAATAGTATCTTATCCTTACAAGGAACTTTATTAGCTTAGGATTAGAGAAGTCTATATATACATGTATTAAATATTAAATTCGTCCATGTTGATTTACCTATTCAAAAATTTAATTTTCTTAAGTTCTTGTGAAGAGCCTTTGTTTTTAAATTTGCTTCTTAGGTTGAGTTGTAAATTCACCCCTTGATAATTAGAGTTCTTCATTGTTAAATAACTAAAGGGTTTTAATTCCTTTGGTTTATGCTAGATAGATCCTTAGGCAAGGTTCCAATATATTATTACAGTTCCTAGTTGTTAGATAACTAGAGGGTTGTATCAGTTTGGTATCAAAGCAAAGGCTCTAGTATAAGCTACATATCCTTTAATTTTATGTTTGAGCATCTACATACAAAAAACTCTTTCAAAAAGGATTTGACAGCATCAAATAACATCATCATCTACCTTGCACAAAGGGTTCAGCCACAACAACAACAAAGGAGCCGCCATTGCATCAAAGCCATCCATTCCCAATTTGCATCCAATTTATGCCAAACTAAGTAAGCATTATTCAAACCCTTGTACATTCATTACATCTACATAAATTCTTAATTCTTCTCCTTTTTACATCAAACCAAATAGCCCCTACATTAATCTATCTTTCTACCCCTTCTTTTCACCCGTTATCGTAAAATCTTGGGTTTCAATCTTAAAGAAAACATCCAAGATTCAATCTTTTTCAAAAATTCAAAATCCTTCACCCTACATCACATAATTCAGCCCCTCAAAAAGCCAAAATTACAAAAATTTATGCATAAAACAACCCTAAATTTAGACTACCTAAAACCACACGAAAAGGCACCAAAATCACATATTGTGATTCAAACCTCAAGAGGTGTTTAGAGGCTTCCAGATCTGACTAAGTTTTGTGTTTTTGTGATTATTAGTTAAGAAAAAAGAGAAAAAAAAAGTCAAAAAGTTACAATTTAACTTTAGTTTGAATTCTTCTTGGCCAAATATCTAAGGCTATTCTTTTCATCATTAGCTTTAATTATCAAGGTTCCTAATTTACAATTCTTTTAGGAAGGAATAGTAAAAAGCATAGCTCAAAATATGAACTAAAAGGGAATTCTGTGTGTGATCAAATTTATGAGTGCATTAGAGTGATACTAACCCTAATTTGAGTGAAACATATGAGGGAGTGTTAGAATAGGACTTTTCTATCATTTTCTTACAAGTTTACATCATGGATCCTAAGGAGAAAATCACTTTGGAAGCAATATAAGGGATGTCACAAAAGATAATATGTAAGAGGACATAAGAAGTGAAAACCGCAAGGTCCAAGAGAGGTTGGATAAATTAGAGCAAGATACTCCTAGCCACACAAGGGATACCAAACGAAGTCTCTTTGATGATATGAAAGAGGAGGCTAAGGAAGGTTCTACACGTTCCACCAAAGGCAAATCCGAAGATGGGAATTTGGGATCAATTAAGATAAAGATTCCAACTTTCCAAGGGAAGAGTGATTTAGAAGCCTATTTAGAATGGGAGAAAAAGGTAGAGCATGTATTTGAGTGCCATAACTACACTAAGGAGAAAGAGGTAAAACTAGCAGCCGTTGAGTTAACAGATTATGTTGGTGTATGGTAGGACCAATTTACCTCTACTAGGTGCAGAAGTGGAGAAAGCTTTATTTCTTCATGGTTTAAGATGAAAACAATCATGAGGATGAGATTTGTGCCACAACACCACTATAGAGAGTTGTACAACTGATTACAAAGATTGAGTCAAGGTTCTAAGAGTTTTAAAGAGTATCACCAAGAGATAGAGATGGCCATGATTTGAGCCAACATTAAGAAAGATAGAGGCTACCATGGCACGTTTTCTTTTAGGTTTGAACTATGATAATCTTGTTGAATTGCATCATTATGTAGATTTGAAGGATATGGTACACATGGCAATCAAGGTTAAAAGATAACTAAAGGTGAAAACCAAGGCTGTTTCGACTCCAATACCATCATGGAAGTCGAATTAGAAAGGAAACAAAGGAGGTGATATAAACAAGGGCAGATTTGAACAAAGCAAAGGCAAGGATATCTCTATACCAAAAACATAACCTAAGGATGACAAATCCAAAGGTACATCATGTAATATACAATGTTTTAGGTGTTTGGGATATAGACATAGAGATGCACAATGTCCTAATGTAAAGGTAATGACCCGCAATGGGGAGGTGGTAAATGAAGATGAGGATGAGGATGATGATCTAAGTAATATGCCACTTTTATAGGATACTTCTGATGTAGAGGGTGATGAACCAGCCCTTCAAGAACTAATTTTCACATTGGTTACCAGGCATGCATTGAATATGCAAGCTAAGAATGATGAGGTATGATGTGGGTGCTCTATCATCTTAGCTCCAGCTTGGATATGCAAGTCTACAAGAATCAGAAACAAAGGGCTAAAGGGCTTAGGAAGTCCCAAGGCCCCTTTGATGATCAAGTTAGTGAGATTCCTAAGTGGATATAATAGCGTGCTATATAAGGAATGCAAGTGAGAATAAGAAAAAAAATGAAGTTGTCTTTGTTGAATATGGTTTCTGCAAGATAGCCTTTTGAGTGAAGAAGAAGAACGAAAGAAAGAGAGTGAAGTAGAAGAAGTCTACCTTGCCAGTTTTATATGGTTAGAGATGTACTTGAGAGAGAAGAAATATAGGCTATCTTTTCAGAACACTTGAGTGTTCTACAGCTGGAGGGTTGGTGGCATCAAAAATGATATGACAAGTGACAGCTGCATTTAATACAAAGCAGAGGGGAAGTAGGCTGTAAGTTTCTTGAGAGAAATTATCCTATGTGGAGTTTCCTGTTTACCTAAGCAGGTCAGCACTCGGGCATAAGCCTGACTTGGACTGTTGAAAGTATTATAAAGAGTCCCACATAAGAGTTTCTTGAAGTCTTTCTTTCCATATGGCATTCACTGATTGGTCGAGTACTTTTGTGTATCATCAGTAGTCCCCCTACTCAGAGTCTAGAATGTTCTAGATGAAAGAGTATGAATAGGTAATTCTTCCTTAGTACTCTTGTTCAGGCAATGCTTCTCCTTTGCAGGATATTGGGATCTAGATTCTGTTGCTTCTATTTAGGGAGATTTCCTCAACTTGTGAGGTCTTTAGAGTCTAGGAATGTTTTAGGACTCAGATGCCATAAGCCTCCTTGGGGATGAATATTTATATCCAAGTAGGATATATATGTATATAGGAAGTCCATGGGGACATGCCTTTTGAGTTTAATTGATTCTTCTTAAGGAGTGTCTTCTTAAAGAGGATATTTATGCCACAAGTCCTTGGGGACATGGGACTCTCACTTGTGGAGAGATTTTGACTTCCAAGTTTAATTGATTCTCCATGGAGAGAGCCTCCTTGTAGAGGTTGATTGGTGCTTGGGGAGGATTTGTTTTCCTTAAATCCTCATGGTGTGGATTCTCACTTCTAAAGAGTTCCTTACTTTTGGAGGGCTAATTCGGAAGTTTGAGGGTTTGGTCCCTCAATGATTTGTAGTTTGCCCTCCGTGTGGGTTTCTAAGGCAGCTTCTCCTTTGGGAGAGATAGTGATTCCTGGGTAGGCATTTCCAATGGAGGAAATGTTGCTCCCATGGGGGAGTTAGATATTTAAGAGTATGAATATCCTGTATAGAAATTCTTATAGAGGAATTTTTCTCCCACGGGAGAGTTTGATATCTTCAGATGAAAATTTTCTGTGAAGGACCTTTGCTCCTATGGGGGAGTATGAGATACCGAGTAGTAATTTTCTAGGGAGAAAATTCCTCTTCTTTGAGAGAAATAGAGTTTTTTTATTGAACATTTTTTGTAAAAGGAATTTCACTTCTTTAGGGGAGTCAGAAGTCCCGAGCAGATATTTTTTTTCTAGCTCACCCTACATCTGGAGGCATTCCTCAATAGGTAAGAAAGTTGATTGATGTCATTTTCCTGTAGGAAGACTCCTGGGGAGGAATTTTCCCTTATAAGAATATTTAAGGACATCACAGAAGAGGCACACATTGTCTTTATCCACAGAGTAGTTACTTCAAGCAATATGAATTTAGAGGATCTTGAGTAATATTTCCAAGATAGGCAGGAGAAATGTGTCATAAGAAAATATCTCCATTTTAAGAGGAGATCCAAGCATCATCATACATATAAAGTGAAATACATCATAAGAAGGCATCTTCTTTTCAAATGGAAGGCTCAATCATTAAGTCATATAGATAGAAATACTGTAATAGAATAGATTCATTTCTTCAAAAAGGCATACAACTATTTATAAAGAGCCAGAGAGATAATAAGCAACTAAAGCGAACCAAGCATCCAATGCATGGCTTTTTCAAGACGAAAGCACTTCATCAATTAGATAACAAGGCAAAAAGAGATACACTTCTTACTTATAATACTTTTTTCAAGTGCTGGTGGATCCAAACAGACTTTTCCCATACAAGATAGAATTTAAAAACTCCAAAAATATAAAAACTAGATAAAATCTCAGCATAGATATTCTATAATAGAAATTCCCCTTCGACTGCTGTTGTCTTACTAGGAGAGTTTACTTAAGGATTTTCCTATTTGAGGTATCTACACCACAGATAGGGATTTTCCTGTACAGGCTTATCTACTCAGTTTTTTAAGAAATGAAGAATCTCTTAAGTCTTCTTTATGCTTGGGCACAAATCTGATAGTGCGGAAGGCATCATCTTGTCGAATGTGTTTTTCTGCTCTATCCATAAGAGTTGAAAGATCCATCGGCCTATTTTTGGATAGAGAGTTAAAGAAAGATAGATTATTAGTGTCTTTTATGATTGCTTTAATAGCTCAAGAGTGTTCCAAATTGGAAATTTTAAGAGCCTCCATATTGAATCTAGCTACATACTCTCTCAGGCTTTCTCCCTTGTTCTGAATGATTGACTCTAGATAGGAAGAATCCCTCTGTGCAGGAATACTGGCAAGAAACCTACTAACAAACTATTTACTAAAATCAGAAAATAAGTGAATGCAATTAGGAGCCAGGTTATTAAACCATATTTGGGCAGCCTCCACAAAGGTAGTAGGGAATATCTTGTAAAGAAGGGCATCCGATTGAGTATAAAATTCAACAATTGCCTTGAACTTAATAACATGGTCTTTAGGATTCAATGTACCATCATATGAAGGAAGAATAGGCAGTTTGAACTTACTAGGTATAGGCTCATTTTGAATTACCTCAGGGAAGGGCAATTAGGGATTTACCACATGGTAAAAGAATATATTTCCTCTGGCCTTTTTATTTTTCCATTCAAGAAATTCTTCAAATTCCTTTTCCAACTCACTGAGGTGTGCTGAAGAGTGAGACATTTTTTCTTTGAGGAAATCCTACTCAGGAATGTCTACATAGGATTCCACTCATTTTCCCTAGTGGCTTCTAGGATGTTTACGTTTATAGGAATAAAACCTCCTTCTAAATTCTTCTCTTGTAGTATGAGCTTCAGTTCCTTTATTTCTTCACCTCCATTTCTCCTTAGAAGGTAAGCCCAACTGTCATTCCTAACTAGAAGCTTCTGAATGGTAGCTATCATTTTCTCCCTGGGTGGGTGAGCCCATAAGGTGCATAGAGCTGGCCCTATCCATGTCCTCATTATCCCGAATAGGCAATCTCCAGTGCACCCCCTTAGGTATCTCTATATAAGGATTTACAACCTGAGCTTTTCTTTTCTTCTGTCTCCATTGAACATCAACTATACAATCCATTTTTCCCATTAAATCCATGAAGAATTTGACTAGCACCTTCACAGTTCGTAGTTGTTCAGGACCCATCTCAAAAAACCTCATCACTTCTTGGTCTTCTATTGGTTCATGTCTCCTAGTGAATGCGCTTGAATTCATCACCATAAGAAGCCATAAATTTCTTCCCAAAAGTAAGAAAATAGCAGCAACCATGAAAACCTAATAATTTTTACATAACACACAATAAACTATATATTCTTTCTTTGATTTTCAATGGAGAAAATATAAAGATCAAGAGAAATTACAAAGATAATAATTCTTCACTTGTAAATTAAGAACATATATGATGAAAGGGGTTTGAGGGGAAAAAGGATAATTTTTAGGCAACAAAATCACCCCTTTTCCCACAGACGATGCCATTTTGATGTGGGTGCTCTATCATCTTAGCTCCAGCATAGATATGCAAGTCTGAAAGAATCGGAAACAAAGGGCTAAAGGGCTTGGGAAGTCCTAAGGCCCCTCCGACGATTAAGTTAGTGAGATTTCTAAGTGGATATAACATCGTGCTATATAAGGAATGCAAGTAAGAATAAGAAAGAAAATAAAGTTGTCTCTGTTGAATATGGTTTCTGCAAGATAGCCTTTTGAGTGAAGAAGAAGAACGAAAAAAAGAGAGTGAAGTATAAGAAGTCTACCTTGCCAATTTTATATGGTTAGAGATGTACTTGAGAGAGAAGAAATGGAGGCTACCTTTTTAGAACACTTGAGTGTTCTACAGCTAGAGGGTTGGTGGTGTCAGAAATGATGTGATAAGTAATAGCCGCATTTAATGCAATGCAGAAGGGAAGTAGGCTGTAAGTTTCCTGAGAGGAATTATCCTGTGCGGAGTTTCCTGTCTACCTGAGCAGGTCAGCACTCAGGCATAAGCCTGACTTGGACTGTTGACAGGACAAAGTACCATAAAGGGTCCTACATAAGAGTCACTTGAAGTCTTTCTTTCCACATGGCATTCACTGATTGGTCGAGTACTTTTGTGTATCATCAAGGTACAATGCAAAAACATCTTTCATATTAGGTGCATGATAGATAATAAATTGTGTAGTATGATTATTAATGGAGGTAGTTGTACTAATGTTGTTAATGTTGATTTAGTTGATAAATTAGGTCTAAAAACAACTAAACATCCTAGACCTTATAGGTTGCAATGGTTAAATAATAGTGGGAATATTAAGGTCACTAGGCAAGCATTAATTTCATTCTCTATTAGGCATTTTCATGATGAGGTTTTATATGATGTAGTCCCTATGCATGCTAGTCACATATTATTAGGATGTCCACAGTAATATGATAGGCATGTTATATATGATGGGTTTTCTAACTATTATTCATTTAAGATGAATGGTAAACCTGTCAATTTATTACCTATGATGCCTAAGGAAGTGTATGAAGATCAAAAGATTTTGAGTGAATATAAGAGTGCACATGAAAAAGAAAAGGTGCACAAGCAATAAGAGAGTTATGAGAAAAACCAAGAGAGGCATGAGATTAGAGAGGAAAAATAAAAGAAATTAGAGAGGCTACATAATGAGGAAAAAATTCATGAGAGTGCGCATGCAAAAAGAGAGAATAGTGTACAAAGAGTGGAAAAAAAGAGGTAAAAGGCAATTTCTATGCTAGAGATGGTGAGGTTCGAAAGGCTTATCTAAACAGGTAGCCTATGATACTTTTGGTATTCAAAGGTGCATGTTTATCTTTTGATTCTAACCCAATTATCTCTTCTCTTCCTAGTTCTTTCTAAGCTTTGTTGCAGGAATTTAAAGATTTATTTCCAGAGTCCATGCCTGATGGTTTGCCGCCATTAAGGGGATAAAACATCAAATTAGTTTCATTCCTAAAGCACAAATTCCAAATAGACCAACCTATAGTAGCAACCCCGAGGAAATAAAGGAATTACAATGACAAGTGGATGAGTTGTTGTCCAAAGGGTTGATTAGAGAAAGCATGAGTCCATATGTTGTTCCTATTCTATTAGTGCCTAAAAAGGATGGAACATGGCGTATGTGTGTTGACTATCGTGCCATCAACAAAATCACTATAAAGTATCGCTGTTCTATTCCTTGTTTAGATGACATGTTAGATGAGTTACAGGGTGCATGTATATTCTCTAAAATTGATTTAATGGTTGGATATCATCGAATTAGAATGAAAATTGGGGATGAATGAAAAACTACCTTTAAAATAAAATATGGTTTGTATGAGTGGTTAGTCATGCCTTTTGGATTAACTAATGCTCCTACTACTTTCATATGTTTGATGAACTATATTTTGCGTGAGTTTATAGGAAAATTCATTGTTGTCTATTTTGATGATATATTTGTGTATAGTAAATCACTAAGAGAGCATATTTCGCATGTTAGATCTATTTTTAGTGTTTTGTGTGCACAAAAGTTGTATGCTAAGCTTGCTAAATGTACATTATGTGTGCCTAAAGTTATATTTTTAGGCTATATTGTTAGTGAGTATGGTATAGAGGTTGATAATGAAAAGGTTAAGGCTATTGAATCTTGGCCTACACCTAAGAATGTTGGAGATGTTCATAGTTTCAATGACTTAGCTAGTTTTTATAGATATTTTGTGCGTGATTTTTCTAGTATAGCCACCCCTTTAATAGAAGTAATTAAAAAGAATGTTAGATTTAAGTGGGGTGATGAACAAGAAAGGGCATTTAACATGCTTAAGTCTAAATTGATTTCTGCTCCTATTCTTACTTTGTCTAACTTTGACAAAACATTTGAGATTGAATGTGATGCTTCTGGAGTGGGAATTGGCACCGTGCTTATACAAAAGTGTAAACCAATTGTATATTTTAGTGAGAAACTAAATGGCACAACATTGAACTATCCAACATATGACAAGCAGAGGTATGCCTTAGTGAGGGCATTGGAAACGTGGTAACACTACCTATTGCCTAAAGAGTTAGTTATCCATACCAACCATGAAAGTTTATAGCATTTGAAAGGACAAAATAAACTCAACAAACAACATGCTAAGTGGAGTGAGTTTCTTGAATCCTTTTCATATGTCATCAAATATAAGCAAGGTAAGGAAAACATTATGGCTGATGCATTGTCAATGAGGTATGTGCTTCTTACTACTTTGGATGCTAAATTGCTAGGTTTTTAGCATATTAAAGAGTTGTATGCACATGATCATGATTTTAGCAATGTGTATAATGCATGTGAGAAAGCTACCTTTAATAAATAATATAGGCATAATGGGTATTTGTTTCGTGTGAATAAGCTTTATGTGCCTAAATGTTCTTTGCATTTGCTGTTAATTCGTAAGGCATATGAAGGAGGGTTAATGGGACACTTTGGCATAGCTAAAACTTTGGATGTTTTACATGAGCACTTCATTTGGTCGAATATGAAATCTGATGTGTCTAAGTATTATGCTAATTGTATTACATGTTTGCAAGCTAAGTCTAAAGTGCATCCACATAGGTTGTATACACCATTGCCTATTCTACATTCACCTTGGGTAGATATTTCTATGGACTTTGTACTTTAACTACCTAGGATTAGGCGTGGTAATGATAGTATATATATGGTAGTTTATAGGTTTTCTAAGATGGCACATTTTATTCCATGTTATAAAACTGATGATGCTTCACATATTGCTGATTTGTTCTTTAGAGATGTAGTACGTTTGCATGGTATGCCTAGAACTATTATTAGTGATAGGGATGCTAAGTTTTTATCCTACTTTTGGAAGACTTTGTGGGCAAAATTAGGGACTAAATTGCTATTTAGTACTACTTGACATCCATAAGCTGATGGTTAAACTGAAGTTGTGAATAGAACTTTAGGACAATTGATGCGTGCTATCATTAAAAAGAATGTGAAATCTTGGGATTAAATTTTGCCTCATGTAGAGTTTGCATATAATAGGGTTGTGCATTCATATACTAATTATTCACCTTTTGAGATCATGTATGGTTTTAATCCTTAAACACCATTAGATTTGTCACCTTTACCTTTGGATGAGCGTGTGAATTTAGATGGTGCTAAAAGGGTAGATTTTGTGCGCAAATTTCATGAGAAAGTAAGGCAAAATATAGAGAAAAGGAACCAATTGGTGGCGGATCAAAGGAACAAAGGGTGCAGAAGGTTGGTTTTTGAACCTGGTGATTGGGTGCATTTGCACTAAAAGAGGTTTCCTATATAGAGGCGATCTAAACTACAACTAAGAGGAGATGGACCGTTTCAAATAGTAGCAAGGATCAATGACAATGTCTACAAATTGGATCTCCCAGGTGAGTATAATGTTAGGGCCACCTCTAATGTTT
Source organism: Macaranga tanarius (assembly GCA_949673435.1). NCBI lineage: Eukaryota > Viridiplantae > Streptophyta > Magnoliopsida > Malpighiales > Euphorbiaceae > Macaranga > Macaranga tanarius. Next base: position 11,167 of record CATIWO010437307.1, read on the forward strand.
CTAACCTTCTTCCTTTTGATTATGAAGGTGGAGATTCAAGGGTGAATCCTTTCGAGGAAAGGGGGAGTAATGCGAATGATCATAGAGTTCCTACACTAAATTCGGCCATGGAAGGAGTCAAAGGGCGAGGTACAAATTCTACTACGATAAACAAGGAGGATTTAGATCCATTAAGCTATGATGGAGGCCCAATTACATGAGCCAGAGCTAAGAGGATGAAAGAGGCTATTGTGGGGCTCGTTCAAAGTCATTTGGTCAATGGTCAACTCATGGTCAACACCAAGGTCAAAGGTCAAAAGTCAACTCATGGTCAATACCAATTCAGCACCTATGGAGTTGAGCCCAAGATACGTGCATCTAATTCAATATGAAGAACATGGGCTATAAGGAGTCCAAATATATGCATTGGACTAAGGGGCAGCATGAAGCATATGTTGGGCTTATCTCTAAGCCCATTAATTATGGAAAGGCCGAATGTACATGGCAACCCAAAGAGAAGAAGAATTCGGCCCACTTATATCTTTATCCTTAATGTACTTAGATTAGTTAGTTGATTCCTAGTTTAATTAGAAGACTATTTATTTAGTTGTCATCTTGTTTTGTTTATCCTAGTCTATTTAGAAGATTAGTTGATTAGTTATTTAAATTATCTAGAAGTGTAGAGGAATAGTATCCGATCCTTATAAGGAACTTGATTAGCTTAGGATTAGAGAAGTTTATATATACATGTATTAAATATTAAATTCGTCCATATTGATATACCTATTCAGAAATTGAATTTTCTTAAGTTCTTATGAAGAGCTTTATTTTTGAATTTTCTTCTTAAGTTGAGTTGTAAATTCGCCTCTTGATAATTAGAGTTCTTAGTTGTTAGATAACTAAAGGGTTCTAATTCCTTTGGTTTATGCTAGATAGATCCTTGGGCAAGGTTCCAATAGATAGTTACAGGTCCTAGTTGTTAGATAACTAGAGGGTTGTATCAGTTAACACTCTATTTCTGAGCTTGAATGATGACTTAGTTTACTTTCCCTTCTGACAAGCATTACACACCTTGTCTTTAATGAACTTGAGTTTGGGCAACCCATCCACAAGTTCACTTTTGCTAAGATCATCAATTAAATCAAAATTAGCATGTCCTAACCTTCTATGCCAAGTTCATGTATCATGGGAGATAGACATCAAACATTTATATTTTTTATTTCACACATCATTCAAGTCTATCACATATACATTGTCAAGTGTTTCACCTCTAAAAATTAGTTTGTCATCACTAATGTTACTAACAAAGCAATTCTTAGGGTAGAAGGTGACTTTGTTACCCATATCACATAGTTGACTAATGCTAAGCAACTTATGTTTTAAGCCATCAATAAGCAATACATGATGGATAGAAAGGGTTTCTGAGTTACTTATTTTACTAATTACTACTATCTTTCCTTGGAATTAACACTAAATGTGACACTTCCTCTATCTTTTATCTTAAGGGATGTGAATTGGCTTTTGTCTGTCGTCATGTGGCTTAAGCATCCACTATCTAAATACCATTGACTCTTGCTTCTAGTGGATTTTAAACACACCTATATAATAATTTAAAAATTTTTCAAACCCAAACCTTAAGTGGTATAGATTGGTTAGTCTCAAAATAATCCATAGGCAATAGTTACAAGAGCAATTTCTTATATTAGCATATATTACTAGTATATGCAAGAGTTATACGATAAAAGAATGTCACATTTGCAAACCTATTTGGCCTAGGTGTATTAGTGTTCATGGTATATTACTATTGTGTATGTTTTGTTAGTGTAGATGTGCCCTATAACGATTCATGTATATAGACATTGTATATTTATCCCCATGGCAATGAAATATTCATTTGGATCAAAGTGTTTGTTTATTTGAGTATTTACCCTTAGTATTATGTTAAATGAGTTTATTATCAAGAGTTGATAATATGAGTGACAAACTGATTTGGTACATATGCTATAAATGTTCATAGTCATTGGATTAATATATGGGTACTATTTATCTCTAGACTATCACCTTTGTCTATTTTCCTTGATCGGTATGTGATACCGATAGCAGGATGTGGTGAGTCTCATGCTACTTGATATGAGATATCAGAATAGACATGTGGATACTCATATGATGGGTGGATCGAACATGTGACGTAAGAT
>CATIWO010437381.1:0-28999 GCA_949673435.1 Macaranga tanarius
TGGATTCTAAAATGTCCCAGAACCAGAGAATTGTGATGTTTATTTGGTAAGGGATCTCCTTGATCAGGATAATTGAATTTGCAATTACTGAGATCCTTATTTACATAAGAAGAACAGCAAGCTATCCAATGCATATCAACTTCAAGAGGCAGAGGGTAGGATAAACTAATATAGTATCCTAAAAATAATGGTTCATATACTATAAGGTTTAGGTATAAATTACTAAAGAAGTTACTGGAAATTAACAATTCATCATCCTTGTCATCAAGATCACAGCTTTAAAGTACTAAATTCTAGAAATCAATTTAGACTCTTAATGTTCCCCTAAAATTAAAAATCCTTTTATAGAGATGTGCCTGGAATGCCATAGCTACAAGAGGAGGGTTGAGTCACAAAGGATGTAGCATTGATGTTGGCTGTAATATATAAGGTAATGAAGCTAAAACTTTAGAATATCTTCTATTCTTATATGATCATACAAGACATATCTAGCATGCAAGCTTATTTTGATACATTTCAAATGCAAATGGATTCCAATCATTCATGGCTTGGTGGCTAGCGTTGTAAAAAATATTGGATTATTCATAGCAGTATGAACTTATTAATATTGCAGCAAGAATTTGTTGGTACATTTGGAAGGCCAATAATAATTCTTTGCTTAATGAAAGTCTAGAGGTGCCTTTGGTTATCTTAAGAAAAATTAATCAATAGTATTGGTGGTGTAGTCTCCAAGCAAGACTCAATGAACCTGAAAATTAAATTCAGAGGGAGGTTGTAAATCATACAAATTCTTTAATGATAAGATAGGAAGCTCCATCACAAGGATCCTGAAAAAGTTAATTGTGATGCATCATTTCATGCCAATCAAAATAGAGGACAAACGACTTTCATATGCAGAGATTACAAAGGCTAGATAATTTATATAAAAACTAGCTAGTTATATAGCCATTCAGCTCTTCAAGCAGAGATAGTAGCTATCAGAGAAGTGATAAAGTTTGCCAAATGATATCCTTTTATCCTAATCTGTATTGAATCTGATTCCCTACAAGCTATCCAACTTTGCAACCAAACAGAGAATTTTTATTCTTGGGTAGTAGTAGCCTTATTAGAGGAAATCATAAAACTTCTAAGAAGTGGAACCAATATTAGAGTCTCTCATATTTACAGGAATGCTAACAAGGTAGCGGATTAGTTGGCCAAGAGAAAAATCTCATTTGATTTTCTTTGACCATTGTTTTAATGTTCATCTAGAACTATCAGAGCTAATGTATGTAGATAGTGTTAATAATTTTGTAGCTTAATATATTCCCTGATTGTTAAAAAAAAAAAATCAACAAAAAAATATTAATAAAATAATGAAAAATAATTATTTAAGATCTTAACAGAATTAGAAAGAAAATTGTATTTTTTCACAATCTTTACAAATAATTTTAACTATCCATTAACACTCTTGAGAAAAAAAATTTAAAAAAAAAATTATAAAATTTGATATTAAATTTCTACTTTTCATATGGAAAGGAGCAACTATCCATTTCTACTACTGTAACATGATATCACCACTACAAAAAATTTTATTGATATAAATTTGATAGTGCAAATATGATTTTAATATATATAAATTTAAAAATGGTAAAAAAAAATTAAAGTTATATAGATTTTCAATCAATTTACATATACAATAGAAAATGAACAATTTTCCGACTCAAAATTCATCCATATTGAAAAAAATCAAAAGCTAAATTCAATTGATGCAGACCATAGTTAATTTTGAGTTTCAACTGTTTAGAAAGAAATGTCCTGATATTTTGTAAATTTATTAATTTGTTATTAATATAAAACCTAAATAACTTAAATATTGATGAAAAATATTTCTCTTTTTTAAGTAGGAAGAGATTAATTTTACAATTTTACAACAGTCTGCTACTTTGCAAAATTATTTCATAAACCATAAATTTATTAAATTTTTTTGAAACTCCATATGTTAGCTTAAGTAAGAACAGTCTCTGCCAGCTGATTCCAACAGTTGTTGGTAAATTTATTAATTCTAATATATGATAAATAACTCAATGTCAGGTAGGGGTGTATTCGACCAGTTCGGTTAGTTTTGGGCCTTTTTTCTAACTGAACCAAATTAATTGAACCAACCTATATAAAAATCAAACCAACCCAAAAAAATCGAACCAAACTGAACTGAAAAAAATCAATATTTTAATATTGAAAACCGATTAACCAAAATCAAATTTTCAGAAATATTAATCATTTTAGTATTTTTGTATTAAATTATTATACTATTTTTATAAATTAAAAAAATAAAAGTTCAATTTTTTCTCTTATTCCAATTAATCAAATTTTTTAGATATAAAATTGAACCGAATGAAAATTTCAATTTACTTTGATTCAGTTCAATAAAACGAAAATATGAAATCAGCAAATTAAATTGAACCGAATCGAGTCAGTTCAATTTTTAGTTCGATCAACTCGGAAGGTCTACACCCGTAATGTGAGATCATCAACACTAGAAGAACTAGAAAATAAAAGAAACTGGAAATTTTTTTAGAAAAAAAAAAAAAAGGGCAAAGACATAGAAAGCATTAAAGATTGAAAGTTGAGCATGCATGAGAGTCTGTAATAATTATTGGAAGAGACAGTACATAATTGGCCTAAAAGGCTGATAAAATAAAGCCTGCAAGCAACCCATCAAAATCATTTTCCCAGGACATGTGCGACCAAATGAGCCAATGCCTTAATTTCTCAAGCCTTCTGCTGGAAATAACACCAAATTAGTTACCTTGTCAAATGTCCTCGTTAACACTTGCATAATCTCAATTCCCAATTGCAAGAATTCTACCATTCCTGATATCCAATGTTCAATTGGTGAAACATAATTGAGGATTCGAATACCAAATAAAAACAAATACAATTATCTCAAAATATTAACATATAGTTAAATAATATGTATCTTATTTAAGCTTTTGAATTAATATATATATTAACATAATTCAGTAGTTGAATGTCTGTTTTATAATATTATCGGACTAATATTTAGTAGTTGAATATCTACTTTGCATTTTTTTTTTTTTTTTTGAACTTTTAAACCTTATGCAGAATTTTTTAAGAGAAATCAAGAGGGAATGAGAGATTGAACCCTTGATCTTTACTAATACTTTAACCCTACAACAGAATAGTAAATCATCAGGCTAGCAATATCTGCTCTGCATAGTTCAAGAGAAATGCGCTATTTGTATATTTGTTCCATAGATTTTTATCATTGTCCATTAACCATAGAAGCAAGCAGCCATTTTGTTGCGTGGCATGATTGCCGTAACATGCAAAGAAAACAGGTCATGATCCATTTTCCTCTTTATCACATGCAAAATGCACAAATGACTTCAATTCAAAACAAAACTCAACACAGTTTTTTTGTTCCCACTTTACCACAGCAATACATAAGATAGCACTTGGTCATTTCCAAATTTTTTCACCGTAGTATAAAACTCAATCACACAAGTCAACGACATAGACATATGGATACAGCTAAACAAACAATCAAACCAAACAGCTCCTTTGATTAAAATGCTTTTAGCCATCCACAATTCTCACATGTGCTTTCAGGTCCAGAAAGAAATTGAGTAGAGTGTGCAGAAGAAATAGGGCCACTTAAGGGCAGAAGCAGAAGCTAGTAAAAAGAAAATGGAATAGACATTAGCCCCAGAAGCAAGCAAGCTTCTTTTTGGCCAATCTGCTACAACCCATGTGCAAAAAGTGAATGTAAAAGCAAATTAAATTATGCACTCCTTAAATATCTTTTTTTTTAAAAGCTTTTCAATTTATCATTTATGTGATCTAATGCCCAAATTCCAGCTCTAAAGCTGTTAATTACAACTAACATGTACTTTATTATAAGATAATTATATGTGTGTGTTATAAAGTATATTCTAGACCAACCCAATTAGCAACTTTTATAATTGTTCTGAAGATATAACTGAGTGAAGCAGGCTTCAAATCTTTTTACAGTATCAGCAATAATTAAAAAGAATCTCACTCATTACTTGTGGATGGTTTTTAGTATAATTGGAGACACCCTTTTCAAGCAAATTGCTTTTGTGCTCACTGAGTGAAAAATGGGCATCACTGGGGAATTGGTGAGGAGTGTTTTCTCTAGAAATCGCTCCATCCGAACGCATGAAAGCAATGTAAGTTGCAGATTTCTTGAAGTTGTAGTGGTAGCATGTTTTTGAATAGTTAAGTTTATTCACTAATATGTACTTCTTTATGGATCAATCTAGCAGGCAAGAAGCAATGGAGGTGATAAAAAAGGATGGACTGTAGTTAGATCATACCTCTGTGGAGATGAGTTCAATTCAGTACTTGCAGAGGAGGATTCAGCTTCAGTTAAAAGCTCAGAAGCAACAGTTACACAGCCTGTACTATATGATTTTGCAAGTAAAGGAGACACTCAGAGTGAAGAGACTAAAGAAGACACTATTCCAGAAGAAAAGCATAATTCAACTTCTAAATTGTTCCAGCAAGAAGATGCAGCGATCATCATCCAGTCTGCATTCAGGAACTTTATGGTTAGTCTAGTTCAGCAGAACCTAGAAATGCCTCTATGCCTTCGTTCTGCATTTACATATTTTCCAAGAAAATGACTTCTGGATTTAATAGACTTGTGGGTGCTTGAATTTCAGGCTAGACGTCGAAGCCAAGAAATCAAATTGGAGGATGATAAACAAGAGCTTGTAGCGGCAATGAAAAGTCCAAGTAGAGATTCTGTTGGAACATCGATCGAAGTTCAGACTGGAAATTCCACAGAAGTTCTTTCACTTAAAGAGGAAAGTTATAATGTTCATCTACAAATGCCAAAGAAAGCCAGAACTCAAATTTTGAGGATAAAGGTGATTGATTGCAAACTGTTATGATTTAGAGGCAAATAGCTACCCTCCCACATATGCCTTCACATGGTTAACCATACATAAACTATGACAGGAGGACTGGGATGATAGCACAGTAAGTAGCAATATATCAAGAATGAGGATTCAGCAGAGACTGGAAGCAACAAATAGACGTGAAAGAGCACTGGCGTATGCTTTTGCACAACAGGTATGGGATGCTGATAATCTTTGCCGGACTGAGCAGAAATTCTGTTTCTTCAATGCTTAATTGACACTACTATGTCCCTATTTCTAGCTAAGAATCTGTTCAAGGAAAAAGCAAACTAGATCTGATGGTACTGAACCCAACATGGGTTGGAGCTGGCTTCAAAGATGGATGGCAACCCGGCTTCCAGAATGCTCGGTGGAAAGTCGTATAGGAAGGCAATCTGAGCCGAAAAACACCAATCACAAACTTGCAGCTGGGGAAAGATTTTTGGATATAACAGGAGAAGAAAGGGAAAGCTGCGGTTCTAATGAGGTATCTGTCCAATTTGATAGCTTGTCAATGGCCACACCTAATGAAAATGGTGGAGTGAAAACCAGGAGGTATAGGGTTAAGTCTACAAGAGCCATATCAAGGAGGAAAACGGCACCAAGCTACCACTGCCAGAAAGATCATTGTAAGGTAAAAAGAAAATAAAAAATCTCATACCAGCACTTGCAGCTTAACCTTCTATTAAGCTGACAATTCACTTTATTATTGTACAGGTGATCAAGAAAGAGTGTCAAAAGGATACGAGCAAGATAAAGGGTGCAGAAGAAGATAACTGAGCAGCTAAAAATAAATCAATGCATTTCCTACAAACAGCTTAAACTCCTTGTCCAATATCACAAAACGAAACTGTAATCAGCCTGAGGGAAAACTCTCAATTACTACGTGTAGTCAATATCATGTGTATGAATTGCTTCGAACTATGCCACAAACTTCATTATACATGTCGTTACTGGGATCCTCGTACCAAAATGAATCCGTGAATCACTAAAACAGCCAGCAATTCACCCAAGTACTGCAAAATCATAATTGGTAAAACATTTACATTTTCTAGCAAATCTTATTTTAAATTAAACACCCATCAACCCAGAAGCAGGTATTCTGTTCACCTGATAACTAATCACAACATCCTTGTAGTAAAATGAACTCATGAATCACTAAATCGGCAGGCCAAGCACACCACAATCATATTTGGTAAAACGTTTGCATTTTCTAACAAAATCTTATATTGATTGAACATCCATCAACACAGAAGCAGCTGTTCTGTTCACCATCCATCCATGGATGGCATACCAACTGATAACTAATCAAATGGCATGCCAACTAATAACTAATTACAAGACCACACACCTAAGGTTTTAGTCTGATTACAACTTTTCCACCCCGCCAACATTAGTGTGTAAAATACTAAACCAGAGACAAGCAACCCCAGATTAGGCAAAATAGTATTGGCTTCTTCCATAGAGGTGGTCAAATTCACAAGAAACATACGAGAGCAAAATAGTATTGGCTTCATACATAGAGGTGGTCAAATTCACAAGAACAACACGAGATAAATTAAAAGTGAAGAGTATTACATGAAATATAATAGGTTTTAACATCTCAACAACCAATTTATAAAGCACAAACCCCTGTTTAGGCTTCTAATATTATGATGAACTCTCATGAACAATCTCACTTATAACATTAAATAAAACCAAAGTCAGTTCAACAACCCTAGATTTTATCTATATCTTCATCCTCAAACTCAATATAATCATCACCGGCACCATCATCCTCCTCATCAAGACCACTAGCAATACCCTCATTGAGACGTGTATTCTCAGGAAGTTCACCATAAGCCTTGAGTAGCCTAGCTTCATCCGGCATATACTTCAAGATAACATCAGCCTTGTCATCCTGATAATCTCGCAGCCCAACAAGTATTATATCACCAGCTGCAATCCAGACCTTTTTGTGCATCTTTCCACGTATGTGACATAGACGCTTAGTGCCATCAATACACATGGCCTCACAACGGCCATTACCGAGCATGCGAAGCACTTGAGCATACTCCTGTCCATCTTCCTTAAAGATGAGCTCACGCTTCTCATCATCTGCTTCGTTCTTTCCTCTCTTCCTATTCTTTCCTCCCTTTCCCTTGTTCTTCGGCATGGCTTCTGATTCTGCTACAAACCAAATCAGTTAATTTCAATTTCAAAACAGAAACCTGCAAACTCAAAACTCTAATTCCAAAATTGTTTGTTAATTTCAAATTTCCCCAAACAAACACACACAGCTAAAACCTAATTTAGCTCAGTTTGGCACCAAGAACATCAAATTAAGCTGAAATCTATAATCAATCAAAACTTTACTAAACAAAAAACAAATTAAAACCCAGATGCCAGAACATAATTTAGGTTAGTTTAGCCTCAAGAACAATCAACTTAACCTGAAATTAAAAATCCAAACTTCACCAAAACAAAAAAATAAATAAATAAAACCCAAGTAAAACACAAAAATTCAATAAAGGTAAAAAAAATTAAGGATTTAACACTGTATTCAATAAACTAGGTTTCAAGAACAGGGAAAAAAAAGAAAAGACTTTGAGCTAATCAGAAAAGCTAATTCGATTTTGAAATTTAAGTGGAAGAACTAAAGAAAAAACCAACTAATTTCACAACAGATTTTCAAGAAAATCCTTTTTTTTAATTATGCATAAAATTAAGATCAAAACATAAAGAAATCAAGAAACGAATCAGAAGCAAAATCAAAACCAATAAAACAAAGAAAAAACAAAAGAATCGAATCCATATCGTTCGCAAACATTAAAGAAAATAATAAATGAAAACAAATAATTGATTAGTAAAGAGAAGAAAATTACCTTAGCTTAGAAAGGAGAAGAAGATTATGAAGATGAAGAAAAGCTCGTAGAAAATTAAATCAGTGATTGGGATTCTGCAAGCTTCCAGCCCTAGCTTGTTATTAATACCCAAACCGACATCAAATACGGGTCAAATCCGGTTTCTTTATTTCACTTATTATAATATTTAGGTCATGGGTCATTTGTATTTATGTATACTAATAAAAAAAAAACACGCCCCACGCGAAAAATAATACATAAATATTAAATATATAAGTATACAATTTAAACCTGTGATAATATATAAGTATTAAATATACAATTTAATATCTGTTCAAAAATATATATATATATACAATTAATATTATTATTATTATTATATTTAATAAACTTTTTAAAAGATTAATATTTTTTACTTATATTAAAATATTATTATTATTACAAACTATACGCTAAGATTTTTTTTTTTAAATGAAATCAATATCCTTTTACTTTAAGGTGAAAATAATAGTAATTTTTACAAAATTATTATTTAGAAACATATTACAATAAAATTATTTATGCATGCACGACATTTTTATTGAATTTTTTATTTGTATTTACTTTATTTAGAATAATTATACATATATATATATTTATATTTATTCAACTTTTTTTTTTTGAAAATTTTATTCAACTTCATTGCCACTTAATTGTTATATCATGACATCTTTACTAATAATTATTTATGACCTTTATATTTTTGTTAATTAAATTAATTTTGATTATTTTTAGTAGATTTTAACAAATTTTATAATTATAATTAAGTTTTAGTACATTTTAAATATTTTTAACATTAATTTTTTCTTTCTTTAAATCACTTTTTTAAAATTTTTAACTTTAATACTTTACGCTTTCAAAAAATATTTTATGTATTATTTTTTAAATTATAATAGTAATTAATCATTAGAAAATAAACATTTAATTAAATTATTTTTATTAAAATTTATGACTATAAATTTTATTTTTTTAATGTTTTTAACATTCTAGCATTCTATTCTAGAAATTATACATTAATTTTAAATATTTTAAAAATTAGTACTTTTTTTTAAAAAAAAAATCTATGTACAATTTTTTAAAATATAATTATAATGAATCTTTAGATGATAAAAATAATACATTAATTTCAATTTTTTAATTAAATTTTAATGAAATAAGTCACTCTATGTAACACTCACCCTCTAGCATACGTACCTATGATGTATGTATTACATTTTATGTCTAATCGATAGTAGACTTCATTTAAGTTGGGTATAAGCATGTGTAGGAGAGGATGACTAAATTGTAAGGAAAGATGAGGAGTGAAATGTCATATTAGAAAGTTGAGGGCTAGAATGTATTATTCCTAATTAATTGAGGAGTTAAATAGGTATTATGGTGATATATACCCATAATATCTAGATTTATTATTGTTATTATTGTCAAGGTTGTTAAGTGATAAATATACATTTATTATAGGAGACTTTAGGGTGGCCATTTGGTAGTTTGTGATTGGTTGGTGTTTATATGTGTATATGTGTGTATGTTATATGAAGAGTCTGTAGAGAAGAAGAGAGAGTTTTTGATTGAAATTTTGAGAGTTTTGATCTTGTTCAAGCTAGCAATTGGGAGGTAATAGAAGGTCTTATATTCATTGGAGCATAATTGGTAAGCTTTATTTGTGTTATTGATTGATTTAAGTTGAGTTTTCATAGGTTGCAATTCGGGTTCTGTAGGCCTTGTTTTTTAGCCCCATTTTTTTTTGCCATAACTTGAGTTATAGAGCTCTGATTTGAGTATGGTAGGCTTCTTGGAAACTTCAGAGAGTCTTTTACAAATTTATGTTTTGACCCTGAGCTGAATTTGCTGTTAAAGTTGTCTAGAAGGACTTGACATTTTCTTGCTCTTGCTATCAGCCCTGTTTTACCCAATTTTAATCAAAAATCCATAATTAATTCCATACTTGTCTGAATTGAGTAATTCCAATTGGAATTGGAAGTAGACTCATAACCCTAGCTTCAGTGGTGATTTGGGGGTCATTGGATTTGTATGTGCATCTTTATATTATATTGAACTTTGAGCATTTAGTTGCACTTTGTGAATTTGGGATGAATTATAATGTTTGATTGTTGGAATTGGTATACAATTATGTGTAGGAGTTGATAGAGATAGAGGTGACCCTAATCAATAGGGGGAGCTTTTCTTCTTAAAGAAATTGGAAGCTTTTTGGTAAGTAATTGTTAATATGATGTTTATATATAATGATTCTCATATAACTATTATTGTATGGCTATGTTGGTTTGGGTATTCCAGTTATTGTGACAAGAATGATATATATATATATGTGTTGTTTGTGGGAGTATTGAATGGTGAATTGTGATTCACTATACTTATTGTATATGATGAGAAATGAAATGGATGTTGAATTGTGATGGTATATTTATTCATGCGCATATTGATTGATGTGAGGATTGTGAGGTTTACGTGTGATAGTGGAGACTGAGCTGGGCAGAGAGTCTCTACTGATTATGAAAACTGAGACTGAGCTGGGCAAAAAGTCTCAGTAGTGGCCATTTGTGTGAGAAATATAAACGTGTTAGATCTAAGACTGAGCTGGGTAGAGAGTCTCAGGAATGGCCACTAATAATAAAAATGTAAAAAATATGAATTATGTGAGGAATAAAGCAAACGTGTGCTACGTGTGTGAAATGTGTGATAATGACTCCGGCCGGATAACTAACTTGCATCATCATGTATTGTTGCATTGATTTATTTATGTATATGGAATATAGATTGAATGTGAAGTGTGATTGATAGAAATTGTATTTATATAATAGGGTTAAGTGAGGTGAATGTTGATGATGAATTTTGATTGTGTTTGGCTTGGAATGTATTTGAATGCCTTATTAGGTGAAGGACACTGGTAGAGACACGAGTGTGTCTCAGACCATGTGACAGGACACGGCTTGTTCTGGGATAAGACATGGTCGTGTTTAAATCTTCATTTTTGACCTGAGAGCTACATGGGTATATACACGGGCATGTCCCTAACGGTATATAAAATTATATAAATATGTAGTTTTAAACCGAAAGATACACGGGTACGTACACGGGGAGTGTTCATGGCCGTGTATAAATTTGTGTAATTGTACATTTTTAACCGAGGGTATGAGACCCGCAATACGTGGCCTCAGATAAACCCAATCATGTGTCCAAGCAATTAATTTAACCAAAACAAGTAATACAAATACATACCATGCGTATGCATAATCAAGATACATCCTATACATATAAGTGTGAGTGGAATAATTGATTGGTTATGCTAAGAAATATTTTTTTTAATATAAGTCTACCCTAGAGGACTGGCGGTCGCCAGTGTCTGGTGGCAGGCAAGGCTACTGGCAGTCGCCAGTGCCTGGAACCAGCTAAGGGGACTGGCGGTCGCTAGTGACTGGAGGCAGCCACTCCCTCACCCAACATAAGCATAGACAATTTCCTAAAAATAAAGCACACATCGAACACACTTACCCCACATGCATTTCATGCACAACCCACTTCTTGAACAATGATTCCATACACAATAATACACAAATTATTCATTGAATAATATACAAAATGTTGACATAAATACAACCATATTCAGGAGTTTTTTGCACACATATAGTACAATCTTAACACAAACATCACATATAACTATAGTATTCTTAGCATTAATACAAAATGAATGTGGTGCATAACATGAAAATGGAAGATGGTATCACCAAGCACACCTGAAGCCTCCGGAAATCACTATCTATGCAAACACCAAGCCTCAAGCTTTGACTAACTATTTCCTGAAAAATAGTTGCAAAGGGGTGAGATTGTGACTCAATAAGTAATTACCAATATAACCACACATATATCACTTCTCAAGAACCAGTTAAGTTAAACATATAAAAAGAATTTAATAGGTTAAGTTTAAATAGGAACTATTACCTTATTTCCAACACATACACATCACTTTAAGAAATTATGTAGAACATGTCCATAAAATATACAACTCATATACTCAATATATGCTCAAGGTATGGCAAGTCATACATATAACAACAATATAAAGTAATAATCACATATTATCACACAAGATCAGAACTCATTCATACATAACACATCATAGTTTGGTTTCTGGCCGGAACCACCTGACATGCGCATTTCTCACAAGTAGTCACATACTGAGACTATCCACCTGGCTCAGTCCCAGTTCTCACATCCTCATATATAAATTATTAGGTAGCTATACACCCGACTCAGCTTTCCCATCTCACAAATTCATATTTTCACATGTGACCACTATTAAAACTATCTGCCCGGCTCAGTTCCAAATTTCACAGTCAATGGAGGCTATCCGTCCGGTTCAGCCACACTATCACACATTTTCCTCATAATTCCTCATCATCATTCAATCATTCCATATAGACATGCACATTTCCCATTCAATATTCATGCCTCACTGCACATCACATTCAATCAACCCATTCAATTACAATCCAATATTTTACTTCATACCATATTCAATCACAATTCATACATCTTCACAATATATATATATCATTTCAAACCACATCACAAAACTTGCTCAAATCATTCATAGCAATACAATTTTCATATTCAAGAGAATCAATATATATATTATTAAATTAATAATTACTTACACAAAATGCTTCAACTCCTTCAAAAGCAAAGCTTCCCTTAGTGAGTGGTGTCACCTCTATCCTTGTCCACTCCTATATATAACTATGCATTAATACCACATAACAAACATGACTTTTACATCTAACTCAACCAAATGCCACTAAGTACAACTATGTGCTCAAGGTTCAATGTATGCCAATATAGTCTACACAAGTCCAAAAATCATGAAAATAATATTGAAACTAGATATATGAGTCTACTTCCAATTCCAATTGGAACTACTCAATTGGGACATCGATTTACTTAATTTGGATATGCATAGAATAAATTATAGATTTTTTAGTAAAACCAGCCAAAACAGAGTTGACAGCATGAGTAAGAAAATATAGAGCCATACCGGACAGTCTTAACAGTAAAATCAGCTCAAACATAAAATATAAAAGTTGTAAAGGACACTCTGAAGTTTCCAGAGAATCAAAATTTAATCAAATCAAAGCTCTACAACTCAAATTATGGTCAAAACAATAAGACTGATGCATAATAAAAATAGAATCCGAATTTCACCACAAACAAAACCTAATTCAATTAACCAAAATAAATGCAAGGCTTACCAAAAATGATACTCCAATGGCTAAAAAAATTTTTAAAGCTCCCCAAAATGATTGTTAGATGTGTAGAGAATATCATAATCTCCCAACAAATCAAGAACACTCTCTTCTTCCTACAACCCAAAATCTCTACACTCTAACTCTAACAAACACACATATACACACATAAAAATATACACCAATCATAAAATTCCTTTTGCCCCCTCTAAAGCCTTCCTCCATTAAATGCTAAATTATTACTTATATAATAATACTAATTATCTTAATAAATATAACTAAACATCACCAAAACATCTCTACATCCCCTTAATGAATTAGGATAATTACGCAATAATCCACAACTTCCTATTTTGACAAATTAGCCCAAACTTGCTTAACAATTAGGTCCCTCTCTACCACATGTACATATCAAACTTATATGCAAATCCAAAACTCTACTCAATATGTTATGAAAATATCATGCATGAACAGTGCATCTAGAATGCGAGTGTTATAATTCTCTCCTCCTTAATAAAAATTTCGTCCTCGAAATTTATTACTCACCACTTTCAGGAAATAAATATTGATTTTTTTGTTTCATATATTCTTCCACTTCCCACGTTGCTTCTCTAAGAGAATGATGACTCCATTTGACCTTCACTATTAGTATTTCTTTATTTCTCAATTTCTTCACCTTCCGATCCAGAATTTTTATTGATTCTTCTACAAAGTCAGTGCTTTAAAAATTTATATCTGTGGCTCTTGTACGATATGATTTGGGTCTAATCTGTAGCATCTCAACATTGACATATGGAACACATTATGAATCGAAGATAATTCTATTGGTAATGACAATCTGTTTGCTAATGGTCCGACTCTTTCTATAACCTCATAAGGTCCAATGTATCTTGGGCTTAATTTTCCTTGTTTCCCGAATCTTAAAATCTCTTTCCATGGCGACACCTTTAAAAAGACCTTCTCTCCCACCTAATATTCCATTTCTCTTCGATGTTGATCCATATAACTCTTTTATCGATCTTGTGCCGCTTTGAGATATTTCTTCACTACTTGTATTTTATCAACCGTTTCTTGAATCAATTCAGGCCTTTCTGGTTGTCTCAATCCCTCGACATCCTAGCACACTGGACTTCGATATTTCTTCTATATAAAGCCTCATATTGAGCCATTCCGATGCTGGAATGATAATCATTATTGTATGTAAACTCGATCAATGGTAAGTGATCATCCCAATTTTCTTTAAACTCAAGTACACAAGCTCTCATCATGTCTTCTAGTATCTGAATTATCCTCTCTGACTGCCCATCTATCTGAGGATGAAAAGCCATATTGAAATGCAATTTTGTTCCTAAGACATTTTACAAACTTTTCTAAAAATACGAAGTGAATCTAAGATCTCTATCTGACATAATTGATAAAGGGATTCCGTGCAATCTCACAATTTCAAAAATATATAAAGAAACTAATTTATCTAGAGAGTCACTTGTTTGAACCGGAAAGAAATGAGCCAATTTGGTCAATCTATCTACTATTACCCACACGACATCATGTTTTCGAAAGGTTATAAGCAACCCCACAACAAAATCCATTGTTATCTTTTCCCACTTCTATTCAGAAATATTCAAAGGTTGTAATTTACCTGCAGGTGCTTGATGTTTAGCTTTTACTTGCTGATATATCAGACATCTCACAATGAATTCTGCTATATCTTTTCTCATTGTTGGCCACCAATAAAACGGCTTCAAATTTCAATACATTTTTGTACTTCCAGGATGCATTGCATAAAAGGCAGAATGAGCTTCATTCATAATTTGCTTCTTTAACTCTTCAATATCCTGTACGTACATATGATTTTTCATCATCAACATACCATTCTCCACGATTGCAAATTGAGAATTAGTTTCGGCTTCTACTTTATATTTCATCTTCTTTAAATATGGATCTTCCATTTGAACACTTCAGATTTGATTTCTCAATAATGGTCTAACTTGTAGAGTATCCAATAAATGATTCTTCCCAATTTTAAGTCCAAAATTCATTACCCGCAAAGCCACTAAATTGCTTATATCATAACAAGTCATCCCAGCAGAATGTTCTATTATTTTTTGGCTCAACGCATCCACTACTACATTTGCTTTTCCCGGGTGATACTCAATAATACAGTCATAATCTTTCAACAGTTCTATCCATCTCCATTGTCTCAAGTTCAGTTCCTTTTGAGTAGGTATATATTTCAGACTCTTATTATCCGTAAAGATGGAAAATGTCTCCCTATAAAGATAATGTCACCAAGTCTTTAATGCATGAACAATAGTGGCCAACTCTAGATCATGTGTCGGGAAATTCATTTCATGTGGTCTCAATTTCCATTATGCATAAGCTATCACCCTTCTAGTTTGCATAAGTACACATCCCAATCCTTGCATTGAAACATCGGTATACACCACGTAATCACTATTTCCAGTTAGTAAAGCAAGTACAGGAGCAGTAGTGAGGGCATCCTTTAATCTCTCAAAACTATGTTGACATGCTTCATTCCATCAAAAAGAAACATTCTTCTTCAATAAATTAGTCAAAGGTCTAGCAACTATGGAGAAATCTCTCATAAATCTTCTATAATACCCAGCTAATCCCAAAAAACTTTAAATTTTCATCATATTCTTAGGCGGTTCCCACTCTAGGATAGATTTAATCTTTGATGGATCGGGCTTTACTCCTTCTTTAGACACAATATGCCCAAGAAATACAATTTCTTCCATTTAAAACTCACATTTACTGAACTTGGCATACAATTATTTCTACCATAAAATGTGTAAAGCTATATGAAGATGTTTTTCATATTCTTCCCGACTTGGAGAATATATGAGTATGTTATCAATAAAAATAATGATAAACTGATCTAAATACGGCTGGAAGGTTTTATTCATTAGAGACATAAAAGCTGCTGGTGCATTGGTCAACCCAAAAGACATCACAAGAAATTTAAAATACCCATATCTAGTTCTGAATGCGGTCTTAAGAATTGAAATTTTTGCTACTCAAAGTTACCAATAACCAGATTTCATATCAATCTTCAAAAATACAGAAGCATCCTTTAGTTGATCAAGTAAATCATCAATTATAGGCAAAGGATATTTATTTTTCACTGTTATTCTATTTGATTGCCTATAGTCAATGCACAATCTTATGCTTCCATCTTTCTTCTTTACAAATAATACTGGTGCTCCTATGGCGAAATGCTTGGCCTAATAAATCCTTTTTCTAACAATTCTTTTAATTACTTATTCAATTCCTTTAACTCTAATAGTTCCATCTGGTATGGTGTAATTAATATTGGTGTTATTCCTAGTACAGTCTCAATTTTAAAATCTAATTCTCTATGTGATGGCAATCCCTGTAACTCATCCAAAAACACATATGAAAATTCTTTAACCACTAGTATATCGGTCACTCCCAGACTAATTTTTAACATGTCAATGATATTGGCCAAATATGCTTTACACTCATCTCTAATCAATTGAAAAGCTGTGGTGACAGAAATTACATAGGAAAGGATAGTCTTTCTCTCTCTTACTAACATTATCTTTTCTTAGCCCGACATATTAATGGTGATTTTATTGGTATAACAATTCACAACAGTATAATGCTTGAATAGCCAATCCATACCCAAAATAACATCAAACTCTTCTAAATTGATTACCACTAAATTAGCATGCAAAATTCTACCCTCCACTTCTATAGGACAGGCTTTGACCACTATATTCATAATTACTGTAACCCCAGCAGGCATAGAGATACATATATTATATCCTAATGCTTCAATGGTGCCATGTACTTTTAATGCAAACTTATAGGATATAAATGAACATGTAGAGCCAGGATCTATCAAAATGAATGTAACATGACCAAGGATCGTAAATATACCTATGACCACGTTCGGTGCAGCTGGAGCTTCTTGCCTCATGATGGCATACACCCTAGCTTGACCTTGTGCTTGCCCAATTGTTCTAATTATTGTAAAAGTGCCAACTTCACTCCCTCTTTCACGACCTCTTCCTCGACTAATCTGAGGAATATTTTCTCCTGCACTACTTTGCCCTAATATTTGAGGTCCCTCAGCATTTCTTGTTGCTGGACAATCTCTAATAATATGCCCCGATCGGCTGTAATAATAACACACAATCACTCTGGATCCCCAGCATTCTCCAGAATGGAATCTTCCATACTTGTTGCATGTAGAGGCAGATACACTGCTCATCGATCTACCTCTTCCTCTATCTCTTCTGTTAATAGGTATTCCAAATCCTCTACTAGAAACACTCCCTGTTGATTGAGTAGGTTGACTGGACCTTCGTGCTCAGAAACTGCCTTGTTGAAAACCAGAACCTCTAAAAAATAATTATTCCTTGGTTCTAAATGAAGAGGAAGGGGTAAACACACCGGTAGTCTTCTTCTTTTTGGCTTCCAAAGTATTCTTTTCTAAAATGATCTCCTATGTTCGGATTGCTGTCCCCAACAATTTTTTATATGTATGTGACTTCATTACTATCTTCTCTTGTATCTCCAGGTTCAACCTTCTCTTAAATTTATTTCTCTTTAGTTCATTGGTAGCTACCTCTTCTGGTGTATATTTTGATAACCTTACGAACTGAACTTTATAATCGGCCATCGATAAGTCTTTTTGCTTCAAGTTGAGGAACTCAAGCTTCTTCTTATCCTTGTACACAGCCGGTATATATTTGTCTGTGAATACTTACAAGAAATTTGCCCAAGTGATCATCATTGGCACATTCCTACTTCTCGACACCGTATCCCACCAATCTAAAGCATCTTGTTCAAACAACGACACCGCATAGCTCACTTTCTTTTCTGGGGTGCAATCAAACCGGTCTAACACTCTCTCAGTACTTCTCAACCACTCTTCAGCTACCATGGGATTAATGGTTCCCGTAAAAACTTTAGCACTTTGTTTCCTAATCTTTTTCAAATTCTCATCTAAGGTTCCTTCATTCGGTCTTTGAGTCATATCTCGTATAGTTTGCACAAACTCTTACATGAATGGAGGGTAAGGAGCTTGTGAAGGTGGAGGTTGAGATAGGGATTATGATTGTTCACCTAATGCATGCATAGGCTCTTACCTATGGACTGACTCAGAAGACTCTTTCGGGCAAACATGAGGTGCTTGGTGTTCTTCCATCCTAATACATTCAACACCCATCAACTAGATGTCATCTATGAATTATGCATGATATGTCATGAATACAATATGATTCCATGTCCCGAGGGAATCTAATCTCTGCTCTGATACCACTAAATATAAGACCCGCAATACGTGGCCTCAGATAAACTCAATCACGTGTCCAAATAATTAATTTAATCAAAATAAGTGATACAAATACATACCATGCGTATGCATACTCAAGATACACCGTATACATACAAGTGTGAGTTGAATAATTGATTGGTTATGCTAAGAAATAATTTTTTTATATATAAGTCTGCCCCAGAGGACTGGCGATCGCCAGTATCTAGTGGCAGGCAAGGCTACTGGCAGTCGCTAGTGCCTGGAACCAGCCAAGGGAACTAGCGGTCGCCAGTGAATGGAGGCAGCCACTCCCTCACCCAACATAAGCATAGATAATTTCCTAAAAATAAAGCACACATCGAACACACTTACCCCCACATGCATTTCATGCACAACCTACTTCTTGAACAATGTTTCTATACACAATAATGCATAAATTATTCATTGAATAATATACAAAAAGTTGGCATAAATACAACCATATTCAGAAGTTTCACACTCCAAAACTCATATGCGCACATATAGTGCAATCTCAATATAAGCATCATATATAACCATAGTATTCTTAGCATTAATACAAAATGAATGTGGTGCATAACATGAAGATGGAAGATGGTATCACCAAGCACACCTCGAGCCTCCAAAAATCACTATCTATGCAAACACCAAGCCTCAAGCTCTGACTAACTATTTCCTAAAAAATAGTTACAAAGCGGTGAGCTTGTGACTCAATAAGTAATTACCAATATAACCACACATATATCACTTCTCAAGAACCAATTAAGTTAAAAATATAACAAGAATTTAATAGGTTAAGTTCAAATAAGAACTATTACTTTATTTTCAATATATACACATCACTTTAAGAAATCATGTAGAATATATCTATAAAATATACAACTTATATACTCAATATATGCTCAAGGTATGGCAATT
Source organism: Macaranga tanarius (assembly GCA_949673435.1). Lineage (NCBI taxonomy): Eukaryota > Viridiplantae > Streptophyta > Magnoliopsida > Malpighiales > Euphorbiaceae > Macaranga > Macaranga tanarius. Next base: position 19,304 of record CATIWO010437381.1, read on the forward strand.
CATACATATAACAACAATATAAAGTAATAATCACATATTATCACATAAGACCAGAACTCATTCATACATAACACATCTTAGTTTGGTTTTCGGCTGGAACCATCTCACATGCGTATTTCTCACAAGTGGTCACATACTGAGACTATCCGCCTGGCTCAGTCCCAGTTCTCACATCCTCACATATAAATCATTGTATAGCTATACGCTCGACTCAGCTTATCCATCTCACAAATTTATCTTTTCACATGTGACCACTACTGAAACTATCCGTCCGGCTCAGCCCCACTATCACACATTTTCCTCACAATTTCTCATCATCATTCAATCATTCCATATAGACATGCACATTTCCCATTCAATATTCATGCCTCACTTCACATCACATTCAATCAATCCATTAAATTACAATCCAACATTTCACTTCATACCATATTCAATCATAATTCATACATCTTCACCATATATATATATATATATATATCATTTCAAACCACATCATAAAACTTTCTCAAATCATTCATAGCAATACAATTTTCATATTCAAGAGAATCTATATATATATCATTATATTAATAATTACTTACACAAAATGTTTCAACCTCTTCAAAAGTAAAGCTTCCCTTAGTGAGTGGTGTCACCTCCATCCTTGTCCACTCCTATACATAACTATGCATAAATACCATATAACAAACATGACTCTTACATCCAACTCAACTAAATGCCACTAAGTGCAACTACATGCTCAAGGTTCAATGTATGCCAATGTAGTCTACACAAGTCTAAAAATCATGAACATAATACTGAAGCTAGATATATGAGTCTACTTCCAATTCCAATTGGAATTACTCAATTTGGATATGGATTTACTCAATTTAGATATACATAGAATAAATTATGGATTTTTGAGTAAAACCTGCTAAAACAGAGTTGACAGCATGAGCAAGAAAATATAGAGCCATACTAGATAGTCTTAACGATAAAATCAACTCAAACTAAAAACATAAAAGTTGTAGAGGATACTCTGAAGTTTCTAAAGCATCAAACCTTGATCAAATCAGATCTCTACAACTCAAGTTATGATCAAAACAATAAGACTGATGCGTAATAAAAATAGATGCCGAATTTTACCACAAACAAAACCTAATTCAATTAACCAAAATAAATGCAAGACTTACCAAAAATGATGCTCCAATGGCTAAAAGATCTTCTAAAGCTCCCTAAAATAATTGTTAGATGAGTAGAGAATATCAAAATCTCCCAACAAGTCAAGAACACTCTCTTCTTCCTATAACCCAAAATCTCTACACTCTAACTCCAACAAATACACATATACACACACAAAAATATACACCAATCATAAAATTTCATTTGCCCCCTCTAAAGTCTTCCTCCATTAAATGCTAAATTATCATTTAATATAATAATACTAATTATCTTAATAAATGTAACTAAATATCACCAAACCATCCCCTTAATGAATTAGGATAATTACGCAACAATCCACAATTTTCTATTTTGATAAATTAGCCCAAACTTACTTAACAATTAGGTCCCTCTGTACCACATGTACATATCAAACTTATATGCAAATCCAAAACGCTGCTCAATATATTATGAAAACATCATGCATGAACAATGCATCTAGAATGCGAGTGTTATAGAAGGACACACGGGATAGAACACGAGCGTGTTCATAGCCATGTGGGAGCATGTTTGTTGGACCGAGGAGTACACGGGTTGAGACACGGGCGTGTCTTAGACCGTATAGTCCAAATTTCAACTGTTTTGAACTATTTCTATTAATTAGTTTTTGAGAAGTATTATATATTTGATTATATTAATAATTGCTTATTGAGTCACAAGCTCATTCCTTTGCAATTGTGGTTTTCAAGACCTAGTTAGATAGAATCTTGAGGTGTGTTTGCGTTGTAAACTCTTATGGGTCCAAGGCAAACTTGGTGCAAACATCCCATCCTCATCGTCATGGCATTCAAGCATTTTGTAATTTAGTTCATATGTATATTTTTGACCTTATGTAATATATGTATTAAGTATTTTCAATGTATTGAACAAAAGTTTTATGTATATACATACTTATCTTTTATGAAAAATTTTCTTATACCACGTGGTTATTATGTATTATGAACACGTGTATATGCTACTTGAGGGTGCTACACTCTAAATTAAATTTGTTATTGTAGTTTTAGCATTTTTACTATTTAATATCTTTTTAATAATTATATATCACTTTTTTACTATTTTTAACTTAGTATATTTCTTTAACAAAATTTATTTAGAATACAATTTTTAAAATTATTATATCAATCAATTATTAAATTAATTAAACTTAGTTAAATTAAATTTGATTATTTTCTAAATAAATTAATTTTATAAAATTTGTGTAAAAATTAATTTTTTAAAACATTTTTAACTTTTTAGCATTATGTTTTTATTTTTTCTCTAACTATACATCACTTTTTTTAATATCTTTCTTTTTGATATTTTTTAAATTTAATATATTTTTTCTAAACAAATTATATACTATTTTTTATTTTATAATTTTAATTAATAATTAGACAATAAAAATTATCAAAATCAATTCTATTTATTTTTTTAAACTTTAACAAAACCTTTTTTAGCTATAAATTAATTTTTAAAATTTTTAACATTAAATTTCTCTTTTTTGAGTGATCATACATTAGCTTTCTAATAATTTTTAATTTTAATATTTTTCTTATTAAAAACTTCTCTACATTTTTTTTAAATTATGATTATAATTAATTATTTAAATTATAAAAAATTAATTATAGTTACTTTTTATTAAATTTCGATAAAATATCTAAAATTATTCTATTTATTTAGTCTATATTAGTCAAAATAAAAGTTTACCTAATTAGAATAGGAAATACAATTTAATTTAAATCAGAACTGAATATACTTTAAGTTAACCTAATTAAAACAGGAAATAGAATTCAAATTCAATTAAAATTGTAATTTTAATTAATTAAATTAATTTTAAATTCTAAATTACTAAATTATTTTACTCTTATACAATAAATAATGAAGATGTTTTAGTAATTTCACGTGTCCTCCCCCTTCATATATTTATATATATTATAGATTTATGAAAAAAAATATTATTTATTACATAAGGGTTAAATAATTGAATAAAATATGTATTAAAATTAATTATAATTTAATTTAATTTAAATTATATTTTTTATTTTTATTAAATTAACTTTTCTTTTATATAATATAAATTATGTAAATAGTATATTTAGTTCTAATTCAAATTAAATTTTATTTAATATTTTGATTAGATTAATTTCTATTTATATAGCATAAACTAACTAAAAATAATTAAATAAAATAATAAATTTTATAAACAAAATAAATTAAAAATTAGATATTTCTATACTTGATTATTATAAAAAAATTTATACTTTCTAATAATTAATAATCACGTAAAAGTATTTAACTCAAAAATAAAATTTATTTTATAAAAAATGAATCCAATGATAAAAAAAATTAATACAAATAGACATAATAGACTGAATAAATTAATTTTCTTAAGAAAATAGTTTAAATATTTTTTATATGTTATTTTTAAAGATATGAAAATTTATTAAAAATAAAAATTTAATCCATAACATTATTTTTAAAAAATATTAAGAAGAAGTGAATATAAAATTTATCAAAATTGTAATAAATTATCATGCAATTAAAATTATAATATTGAATCACCATATAAACAAATATTATTTTTTTTATTATTTTTAAAAATTTTATTAAAACTTGATGAGAAAAGTAAAAATTAAATTACTAAAATTGTTTATTTTCATAATAATTAACTGAAATTGTAATTTAAAGATGAAAAGATGAAGTATAGTTTTTAAAATAGAGAATTTATTAAAATTGTAATTTTAAAAGTATTTTTTTATATGGATATAATAAAATATATATTTTGATACCTTTCATAATTTATTATTTTTAAAAATACTGAAATTTTAGTAAAATAAAATTTTAAGTAAGGAATTCATTATTTTTATTCAAATTTAAATTCATAATTCATTTAAAAAATATAACCAAATTAATATTGAAGGTATAAATATATAAAAAAATGTACATAAATAACAGAATATAATTAAATTTATTTTGTAAATATAATATGTAAATTTCTAATATAGTTAACAAGTTATATGTAATGTACTTTTTATATGTGTAATATAATTAAGATAATTATTAATTTATTTTATAAATTCTTTCAAAAAAAAAAAGAAGAAGAAAAACATAAAAAAAAATATTGTGGAGGAATACATCTAAGGGTTGAATTAATGAAAAAATATACATATTTTTTTGTTTAAAAAAGTTTATGTTTCAATCATGAAAGTTCATACTTAATTCATATATTTAAAATTATTGATTTGTTCTATATACTTTATTATGAACTTTAAAAGTAAAAAAAAAAAAAAAAAATTTCTAGAAAAATAATATTGATTTAAAAAATGCATAAAATTAATTTAAAATTAAATATTTTATATTTAAATTATTATAAAAATTTTTAAAAATTGTACTTTCTAATTATTAGTAATCATGTAAGAATATTTAATTGAAAATTAAAGTTTATTTTCTAAAAAATGAATCCAATGATAATATATATATGTGTGTGTGTGAAACATGTGTACACTTGTAAAAATAAAAATAAGTTGCATTTTGTTTTTCTTCAGCCTATTCATAATTTAGTAATAAAATTCTCTCAAAAAATAATTTCATACTAAATTAAAATTAATCCAGACCTAATTTTTTTTTTAATATTATAATGACTTAATACATATTCAGTCTTCTGAACTTGCCAATTTTTTTCACTTTGGCACATCAACTTACGATTTTACCATTTCAACACCTGAACTTACCATTTTTTACCTAAAATACACTAATATAATGATACAATACATCTACCACCCCCGTACTTGTCACTTTTTGTCAGTTTAATACCTCTACTTGCAGATTTTTGTCAGTTAAACACCTCTAAGTGTCACATGTTGATTCGTTAATATGATGACAGGTGTTTAAAAATTACATTTTAGGCAAATTTAAGTGTTAAAATGGTAAAAGCGTAAGTGGAGGTGCCAAAGTGAAAAAAGCTGGCAAGTTCAGGGGACTGTGTATGCATTATGCCATATTATAATATTTTAATTTGAAATTTTTTGGTATCTTTGTTTTATTTAAGTTGTAAAATTTTAAATAATGATAAAATTTTGAGATTTTTCTTGACTATAACTTGAACACCAATTTACCTAACCAGGAACGCTAATTGAAAATAAAATATTATTTTTTGGAATAAAATTATTAATTTTTATTTAGTTTTTAAAAGAGAAATTAATTGTTTATGATATATTTATATTTGATATAGATAGCTGAATTCTAATAAAAATAAGATATATATTTTTAATATTTTTAAATCTTATTTAATTATTTAAAAATAAAAATAATAAAATACAATACTCAAAAATCATTTTTGTTCCCTTACTTTTTCTAAGTATACCGAACGTGCTGTTAATGTTATGTCTTTCCTACTCAGATCATCACAATTTTTGGACATGTGGATCACAAAAGAACACACTTTCGGAAAGAACACACGACAATATGTCAACTTTTTCACTGGTGGCAGCCAAGACTCTTTGTATTGGCTAGTCAAAATAGATTAATTAAGATATGCGTATGACATCTTTCCATGTTATACCAACGTTTAATAGTTTAAGTAGCGAAAAATTTAAATTCCTAAATTTCTTTAAATAAAGTCTTAAAATCGAATATTATTTATAAAAAAAGTGATATTTGATAAAATTAAAAATTAAGTATTGAATATTAAATATAATAAACATTGAATTTTTTAAATATTGAATGAAATAAATCTATTTGATAACTATAAGTATTGAAAATTATAAAAGTGATTAATTTTACTTATTTAACCTTGTGATATTGATAAGTGAGTAATAATTTTTAAATAATAAGGACACAATAGTCAATCTAATAAAAAAAATTAAGACCTAACAACTTAATGTGTTCAGTAGATATTTTAAGTTAAAAGTTCTAACTTATTATTTTAAGTACTTTTTAACTTAATTAAATAATTTAAGTTCAGTCCATTTTGAATTATCAAACCAATTTAAAATAATTAAGTGCTGAATACATTAATTTTCAACATTCAATGGTGTTATCAAACACCCCTTAAAAGAGTTTTATCCTCTTATAGAAACTAGGGCTGGCAATTCGTGTCGGCGGGTCATAAACGGGTCGTGTCAAGACACGATAATAACACAAAAATGGCTAACCCAAACACGACCCGTTTAACTAATCGTGTCAAAACTTCAAACACGAACACGGATATGTTTAGTTAACGGGTTACACGACACGACACGTTTAGACACGTTTAACTTATATAGATCTAAATGTGTTACGATTACACGACACGACACGTTTAACACGTTTAACTTATATAGGTTTTAATGTGTTAGAAATACACGTTTAGACACGTTTAACCCATTTAACTTATATAGGTTTAAATGTGTTAGAAATACACGTTTAGACACGTTTAACTTATACAGGTTTTAATGTGTTATAAACATAAAAATGACACGTTTATACACGTTTAACTATTAAATTACAAAATAATAAAATATCATAAAAAAATATATATTAAACATACAAGAAATAATAATATTATTTGGTACAATTTAAAATTAAATTCTAAATTAAACATCCACACAAATTAACAAAAATATAAATTGAAAAAAAAAAGTAATATTAGTATCAAGCCGAATCTTTCTCAGGTTGTTTCATTTCTCTGGTCATCTCAATTGCAACTCCATTGCCTCCTTTGCACTTGTACCAATTTGCACATATGAAGAAGTAACCAAAGTTCAGTACACCAGGAGTAGCGACTATGTAATAGTAATAGTCAAGTCCTCCATTGTTTAGATCTTCTGCTAACCAGATTCCAGTTGCAGTTGGCTTGGTTAGAGCTATGTTCATTCTCTGCTCTTCAACTAAGCCCGAGACGAAAAAAATCTAGTTAAAATCCATTGAAACTCAAAGTTGAAAGCACAACCAATCTAAGATTCAAAAAAAATAGCAGAAAAAGAGATTTAAGTGTGTGTTAGGTCAAAACAGAGGGACATGAGCACAGAACAACAAACCAATTGCAAGCTAAAAGATAACATTTGATCGTAATGCACAAATAAATAAAAGAGATTAGTGATTGTGAACTTACGGGGACTCGGTCTGGGTATTTAGCTATAATATCGCTTGATTCTTCAAGTCTTTGCTTTGCAATTTACATAAAATTCATCAATCATACATAAAATTGCAAATTAATTTCCCAAAAATTTGAAAACAACATTAACAAAAACACAATAACACAAACCAAAAGTAAACTCGTACTTGAATGAGTTGGTCTTCCCCATTACCAATTGGGTAGCAAAAATATAGATACAGATAAAGAAATAAAGAAAAGCAGAGAAGAAGAAGAAAACAAATGGATAAACCACAGAACAACAACAGCAGAGAATAAGAGGAGTGGCAGTGGCAAAGGCGAGCTTGATCTGGTGCAGCGGCAAAGGCGAGCTTCAGCTGGTTTGATCTGCAGCAGTGGTGAAGGCAGCGACTGTATCACAGCAGATTGTTGACTGTCGAGGAGAAAAGGAGAAGCGGTTCACAGCAGATGGATTAGGTTTTTTTTAAGAAGAAGGGAGAAGAAGAGGAGAATGGCTCTAGTGTTGTGTGGTGGCTGCAGAAAAATAAACAAAACCATTAAAACAAAAACCAAACCAACACAAAATAACAACACCAAAAACCAAACGAATCCTTCAAAAGAAAAAAAAACCCCACCAAACCACCCCAGATCCAGACACCCATTGCAAGTCCAAAAAAGGTACAAACTTTACATAAACAAACTAAAAACAAGAAACTGATCTATAAGATAGCTAAAACAAAACCCAAAAGATGCAAACCTTGATCATATCGATGGGCTGGATGACAAAGGTGGCAAGCATACCAGAGGCACCACCATTAACAAATGGTTTAACAGTAGGCCATAGACCAAATGAAAGCGTAGGAACAGATGAAATGGAAGTGATGGTTTCTAATGGAAGAGGGCGGCGGGTTACAAGGTAAGGTAGAAATGAAGTTAGGGTTAGAAATGAAGATAGGAAAAGGTGTTTTTTTGTGGTGCATAGCTTTAAACGACATACAAAAACTATTGTCGTTTAGATAATTTTAATTATTCATAAATAATAATTTTAATTAAAGTTGTCTTGGTTAATAATATTTTATATTAATTTATCCTTTTCTAATATTAAATTAAATTAATTTTATATTTCGTTAATATTGTAATTATTTCTTATTTTAAATAATTATTTATAGTTTTGCTAATTGAAAAAGTAAGAGTTAAAACTTGATAAAATTAGATAGTTTAATTATATATTTTTTCAATTATAATAACTTTGAATTGAAAGTACTTCATATTAATACTAATATACATTCAAATAATGTAAGAATACTAAAAATACTTAGTTTTATTAATGCAATTATACAAGTACTAGTTAACAAATAATAATAATTACTGGTTTCGGAAACAAAATAATAACAATTATTGGTATTAAGTAGTAACATATGTTATTATTCAAATAAATATATATAATTCTATTAACATATGATATTAATACAATTAAGATTACTATCTTATAATACATATATATAATTATATTGGAGATCTTTAATTAGTACTAATATGATACTATTTTCCTTATAGTTAATTTACAAATACATATCAAGTTCAAGTATATATATATATATATTAACACAATTGACAATATATACCTTTAATTAGTACTAATACTTAGTATGATATTATTTTCCTTATAGTTAATTTACAAAAATTATTCACTAAGTATTTTAGCTATCATTCACATTCAATAGTTTGTAATCTTAGAGTTAGTAGTTGATTGATAAAATTCAACAATTTTATTATTCTCTCACTAAGTATTTTAGCTATCATCAACATTCAATAGTTTGTAATCTTAGTAGTTAATTTATAAAATTTAATAATTTGATTATTCTCAATAGTAATCTTAGTAGTTGATTGATAATTAATACTTAATAGTTAGTAATCTTATAGTCATCCCAGTAGTTCATTGATACAAATTAGTATTAATTAAATATAATATGAATTGAAAAACTATTAGATAATGTTAGTACATTAGTTTTAAGATCATTTATATGATTTTAATATTGATAAATTTAATAAAATTATGTACTTTTAATAGTATTACATGATTGTAATTCATATTAAAAAAAATATTAAGTAAATATAATAAAAATTTAGTAAAAAAAATTTGCATAATTTGTCATGAAACAATATATATAATTTTAATGTTGCATACAACTATTAAGTTTAAAATAAAATTATGTACTTTTAATAGTATTATATGATATTTAATAGATTCATGAGTTAATTTTTTAAAACTTAATAGTTGTATTCAACACTAAATTTATACATATAGTTCCATGACAAAGTATGCAATTTTCTTACTAAATTTTTATTATATTTGCTTAATATTTTTTTTAATATGAATTACAATCATATAATACTATTAAAACTACATAATTTTATTACATTTATCAACATTAAAATCA
>CATIWO010437384.1:0-11388 GCA_949673435.1 Macaranga tanarius
AAAATTTCGGTTCAAAATAGGTTCGGTTTAGTCTATATAAACAAGTTGAAAAAATATGAATCAAGTTGAAAAAATATGAAACAAGTTGAAAAAAATGGATTTTGGTATAATTTATAAATTTGAATAGTTAAAACCCATAAAACCGAACCGACCAAAAACCGAACCGAAAATTTCGGTTCAAAATAAGTTCGGTTCTACAGTGTAATTCGGTCAGTTCGGTTTTATATTCTTGAAATTCGGTTATTTCGATTCGATAAAAAAAACAGCCCAAAACCGACCGATGAACGCCCTACTTAGATTTGCCAGTGTTGTACTAAATTAGCACAAAAGTTTAGAAAATGCACTAAATTTATCATTTACAATAAGTTTAGGGCCCGAAGTGCTCTTCCGGATCGAAACCTTATTTTCAGTGTAGTGCAGTGTTCCCAGAACGACTTTCATAACCATAATATTGAATACGAGCAACGAAACATTTCTTCTGCTTTTGTTTTCTTTTGATCCATTGACATGCCGTCGACGGATTTTAGCTTCTCATCCGATGCTGGCCCCTACAAGGGCTTTAGAGGACTCACTCGTCAACGTCAGCTCTCGCTCCCTGTTTTTTTCTCTCAATATCAACTTCAATTTCAGTTACAATTCAATTCAATTTCAAATTTTTTTGATCGTGTTTATAGGTTTGTTACATGAAATGCTTCGAGGCGCCAGAGAGGAGGACACAGGATCAAGTTGGAAGGTATTTAATTTTTGCTTTTTTTTTTAATTTCCTGAATATGTAAATAATAATATCAATTGCTGCATATATTTCCCCCTTTTTGCTTATCTTTGGTGGGATTTTTGATTCTTGGATTTTTGCTCTATTTTTCATTATAATGTGCATATGGGTATGGGAGTTAATGGGTCTTACAGGGATTGATCCATTCCGTTTGCTATGTTGCCTTTTGGTAAAGATATAATCAAAGAAGCAGGCTTCCAACTATGTGAAGAACTGTTGCAATTTCACCAGACACACACTATAATTGATTGCATGATTAGCTTTAGTCCTATTTTTCCCCTTCTAGAATGCCTGTTCTAGGTAATGCCGGTTCCTGAATATCTTATGCTCAGGTACTCATCATGGACAACTTTACTCTTAAGATTATGTCTTCTGTGTCCAAGATGGGCGACATCACACACGAAGGAGTTTCATGTAAGAATTAGAATTGCGACCTGCAAAAACTTATGCCTGCCACATTCTTGCAAATTTTTTTAACATGCTTTCCATTTTAATATACTTTCAGAGCAAAGTGTTTGAAATTCTAATTGTTCGAAGTGGTAGCAAACTAACAATCTGAATTTTTTTTTTTCTCTCTTTCTGCAGTGGTAGAAAATATATACCAAAAAAGGCAGCCGTTGGTTCTCTTGACTGCTATATACTTTATCCAACCAACAAAAGAGAAGTAATATCCTTTCTGTTGGTTAATTATCAAATATATTTTTCTTTTATTGCAGTTAGTAAGGCATCTGCTCTTTTCATTTTCTGTTCTGGACTATCTAGCATCTGATCATATTAAAGATTCTCATTTTGTTCCTTTGCTTCTTAAGTAAAAAATCTTTGGGAGAAAAGGAAAAAAGTGTTTAATCGTACCTACATTATTACTGCTATTTTTGTTTCAGAGTTGAAAAAGGATCAAGCACATTCCATTTTTGGTCCTTATGTAAAAAGAAAATAATTTCTTTGCAGCAATTGGGGAATGCATGAACTACATTAAAGCAATGTCCTGAGTTTTTTTTATTGAGGAATTAGTTGGTAGAGGATATTATGAGTGGTTGAGATATTTAACACACATACACACACAAAGATTAAAAAAAAAAATGGAGTCCTGATTTGTTTATCTTATGGTGTTTGAATATGATATTCAAATACACTTGTAGGATTGATAAATTTTTGGTCATTTTCTCAACAACTGAATTTCTGTCCCTAAATGAACTTACACCTCTTTCTCTAACTACATACATCTGTTTGTATTCTTATTGTATCCATTTGCAGTGTTGTCATTTTCTTGTCAGACTTGTATGGCATATCGCCTTTATACAGGAGGTATGTTAAAAATTGTTATTTATGATAACATGAAGTTTACATAATTTTGCTTCTGAATCACGGCTTACTAATGGCTTCTGACTCATTTTTCTTGTTATTTTTTCTGTATGGGTGAAGGGCATTTCTTTTCTTTAGCTCACCTATATCAAAAGAACTGCTTGCTCTTATCATGGAAAACAACCGTTCATCTCCTAAAATAGTTGGGATAAAAGAGGTATGATTCTCACCTTAGGAAATGTTCTTAAACAATTTATTTGTCAGCTAGTTAATGCCTTCTTGTGTTTATCGTTATGAAATATAATTGATAGTAACACTCTAATTTTGGTGAAACAGATCAATTTGGAGTACTTGCCCATAGACAGCCGGGTATGTGACACCTTCGAAATCTAGGCTGCATATTGTATGCATAATATTGCCAGTAATAATTCTTGCTATTGTTCAATATATTAAAAATATTATCAATTGATCAATAAATATGCATTTCTCACTAATGAGTAATAGTATTTGATTTTGGAGTAATATTAAAGATTCCCATATGTTCAATGATATCTTCTATCTTTCACTCTTTTTTCTCTATCTGCCAAGTGACTTCAATAAATTGGGATTTGAAATTTTGGGTGCTGTTTTTCATTTTCTCTTCCAAAAAAGAAAATAGTTTCATTGTTATACATTGTAGTGGAGCATTTTTCTAATGCTTTATTTTGCTTTATAATTTTTGAAGAGTTCATAAATCCACTAACTCCCCTTCACCCCCTCCCCTTTCCTTCCTTCCTTTTTGGGACGTGTACCTTTCTATTTTGGTAGTCTTAATTCATTAGTTACCTAAATTAGAAGTCATATTTTTCGTTTGGAATACTGTAGCCATCCTATCTTCTGGAATGTTCTATTTCTGGTATTATTTAACTCTTAGGCATCCTTAATTCTGTTGCTGTGATAAACATGCGAGAAAGAGAATATTTAGCTTTGTGTCACAAATGAAAGAATCAGGAGTAGAAAGCTTGGTGCAGTGTACCACTTGTCTGATTACAACAACTCAGAGAGGGAGAGATCAGTATTGCAGGCCTGATTCAAGATTTTAATTTGATTGAAAAGATTATTTATGATGAATTTAAGGTGGCTGATCCTCTACTTGTTCTAGATTCAGATTGGATAGTAGGAAAACAAAAAGGAAGAAGAATGGATAGACCTAGGCATTCAGGCCGAGGAAACTTCGTAATGACTGTTTCAAGAAAGTACAATGAAAACTCTTTAAATTAAGTTTTAGTGTACATTGTCATTTTAGACTGTTTGGTCGTATAGCCTTTTCATCAAGAAGTTATTTTTCCCAAGAACTTATTGCATCTCTATTTTATTTAAATTTTTTTTTTTTTTTAACCTACTGCTTTAATTTTTTCACATTTTCTTTCATGATAGTACTTTCTTGATTTTTTTTTTCATTTTGTAATGGTGGTTCTTTTATTATTTTATTATTTCTTGATCTTCTGCCTCATATCATTCTATCCTCATTAATATTTTTTTTCGATCTTGTTTCTCAGTTTATCACATGGTGCTTTTGTTATTTTATCATTTCTGTCTTGTGCATCCCATCATTTTATCCTCATTAATTTTTTTTTTTCCAAATGTGAAATTCATCGCACAGGGTTATATTACCAACAATATGACTGCTTTGGAGGAACTTTTTGGCGACGAGGAGGATTCTTGCAAAGGAGATGCATGTTTAAATGTGATGGCTACTCGCATTGCTACAGTTTTTGCTTCTTTGAAGGTATGCATATATCTTTACATTGTGGTTTAAATGGTTTGGACAAAATTCTGAGGCGTGCATGTATCTAATTTCAGGAATTTCCGTCTATTCGTTATCGTGCTGCCAAGTTCCTTGATGTAAACAAAATGACACCTAATCGTGATCTAATCCCTACAAAACTTGCTGCTAGAGTTTGGGACCGTCTGATGCATTATAAAAAAATTCTTAAAGCATTTCCTCAGACAGAAACCTGTGAGCTGCTCATCCTGGATAGGTCTGTAGATCAGGTAACCACTTATTCTATAGACTTATTTTATGCTTATTGTGTGGCTTGGTCATATATCCTTTTCTCTGTTTTTAGATTTCTCCCGTTATACATGAGTGGACATATGATGCCATGTGCCATGATTTACTGAATTTGGACGGAAATAAGTATGTACATGAGGTAAGTTATAGAGTTATATCTTCATAAGCTCCTATTATTATATATTTTCTGTTTGATATTGTAAAATGAGGAATTCGAGTGTTCAGGTTCCTAGTAAAAAAGGTGGTCTTCCCGAGATAGAAGAGGTTTTTTTAGATGAACACGATCCTGTATGGCTTGAGCTTTGCCATGCACATATAGCGGATGTAAGTTTGGTGCATATGCTTTTCATTTATGTGTTGGGTGTATATATATTTATATATATCCACATTGTAAACACTCATTAATTATTGGCTGCTTTGGCAGGCTATTGAATGGTTACATGAGAAGGTTACCAGCTTTGCATCAGAGAATAAGGCTGCACATATCCAACATGTTTCAAGGTTGGCATGAAGTTCTTATAATGAAAAGTGAAAACCAATAATTTTTCTTATCAACATATAAAATGCTGTTTTATGGTTATTCTGGTACATTCTGTTTTGTAAACTTTGAAATGGGAAGGAAAGATCTATTTAGATATGAGAATATGAGTTGATATTGATGTGAGCTTTTTCTGATACAGCAAAAGGTCTTCATCATAAGGCTCTGAAAATTGGGTGTGATATTAAAATTCATCAGGAGCTTGTTCTCAACCTTTCTGGTCCTCTGTATCGATTGTTTTGCTATACCTTTTAAAGTCATTGTCAGCTTGTGTTCTTGCACTTCCTCTTCATTCTTTTGGCCTTCCCAGTGTTTTGGCAACTGTTTTGTATTGAATCATTCAATAGTTCTGTTGGCATTCTCTTTTGAACTTGGCTGAATATTCATAGTCTACTGTGTGTGTTCCCTGTCCCTATAGTTTTTTTGATCCTGAGAATCTTTTGATGCTTGGCGGTGATAGAATAGAACGTAATGTTTGTTACTTGTACAAGGGGAAGGGAGAGTTAGAAATTGGTATGTGGGTTGCATAACTTATGTTTTGAAATAACTGGGAGTACCTGAATTATCAGTGGTATTCCTGCGGTACTTTTGGTAATTCAAAAGGTTTATTTAAAGGTAACCTGTGATCTGTTTTCTGTTTCTGGTGTCAAATGTTTAGTAGGATGGGTAAGATGTAGATGGTATGGTCGGCGGCTTTGGGAATAGAGTTAGGGGTGTGGGGATTGCTGGTTTTAGAACTATTTTAGAGATGATATTGTGTAGGAAATCTAGTTCATGATTTGCATCCTATATTATTTCAATTTGATTTGGAGCTGAGAGTTGTGTGGTTAAAAGTGCTCGCCTAAGCACTGGAGCCAGCAAGAGAGGGTTCAGTGCTTTTTAACCATTTAAATTGAGGCACACTGGCTTTTTGCACTTAAGCATTTTATGTTTTTGAAGCACAACGGACATAACCACTAATTTTATAATTTTATTTGTCTCTGCAAGGACATTATGTTCTTGTTCCTCACATTAAAAGACATAATGTTTAGCTTAAAGGGTTAAAATGGGAAGGGTTTAAATCAGTTCAAGATAGTTAAGTAGTTTTTTCAACAAATAATTTAATGTTTCTAGTGCTCTGAACGCTGAATTTGTTCACTGCCTGGTGCATAAACTTCTTTGGTTGTGGTTCTCATCTCCTGCTATTTCTCTTAGCTTTTATATTGAAGAGAACCACTTTTGGCGGTCCACTTCAATTTCACATCAAAGCCTACTTTTTACTTTTGGGTTTTTATAAACCTCCATGATTCATTTTACTCTCTCTCTCTCTCTCTCTCTCTTCTTTTTTTTTTTTTTTTTGTGACATATATTATTTGGTAACTGTTTTACTAGTTTTGCTTTTGTGCTTTAAAGAATGGGATGACACATCTCCCTGAGCTTTTGATTGTTTGAGAATAAACCTGAGAAAAGTTAATTAGTGCTGCTCAATCATGTATACATCATTAAGGAGTCTGCAGGGTTATTAGGTTATATATTGGTCTCTCACCTTAGTCAGGAATGTGTAGCATGGGAGTGAGGAAGTTGATGATTCTTTTATAGGGGCATATTTAGGTAAATGGTTGTGCAGGATGAGAGTTGATAAGATTATTCTTTGAAGAAGGGAGTGTATTTACAGTAAGGAGAAATAAGAGCTTAGTAAGTTTTAATTTGTGGTAATCTTCATGGTCACTGCTAGGCCGTCAGACTGTTGATAGCACTATCCCAATGGGTCTACATAACTACTCCCATTGATAACTCCTAAAAAAATAGTTTAACTGTTATCAATGGGAGTAGTTATGTAGCAGTATGGCGGCCCTAATGGCTGCAAAGTTCTTTTATCCTGTCGTTTCTACACAACCATTTGTTTGGGATATAACATAGTGATTAGGTGAAATTTTGTTGAATGAGGGCTGTCATTTACAATCATGTGATGGTTGACTCCTGCAATTAGAACTACACATGTTGGTAGTTTCTGGAAAGATTTCTTTCTTTTTCCATCCTTGTTTCCTCAGTTTGCAATGTTGGATAGATTGTCCAAGTCATGAGATTAATCATGATTACTTGATTTACAGTGTTCAAGCATACATGAACATATGCACAATCTTTTAGTTGTCTGTTATTTGAGCAGAAAGCTTTTGCATGATTGGACGCATCCTAATATGTTTCTCACCTTGAAGTCTCACTTGTTGCAGAGATCGTGAACTTTCTACGCAGGACTTGCAAGAGATGGTTCAAGCATTGCCAGAATATAGCCAACAAAAGCACAAGCTCTCTCTTCATGTAGAGGTTGGTATCTTGCTTCTACAGCCAAGTGATTTTTATTGTTAAACTAATTTTCATATAAACAGCAAGTGGTTGTGCATCCTTTTATTTGATCCAGAGATGTAAGCATTTTAGAGTGTTGAGTGTTGCAAAATACAATAAAATTAGAACAGATAATTTGTCAGCTATGTTTTCCCTGGATTTGATCCTTACTTGGAAAATGTGCAAGGTTGGTCCCTGAGCATGTACCCTGGCCATTACAACAACCAAGTCCAAGTTACATGGTGTGCGTGGTGATTGATCTTACCTAGAATCGTAGCCTTGTTGTCGAGTGAGCCATTGTGTAAACATAATAGATCAACTATGACTTAAATGCCAATTTTCCCCCTAAACTTGGAGCTAATGGGTGATTAGATTAGAAATAACTTTCTGGCCCAACTGCCGCCAACTTGCCGAAAGTGCGTGATTCACCCAAATTTTCTGAATGATGTGTGTGTGTATTTCACAAACTAAAGTTGGCAAGTGAATTATATTAATAAAATGAAAAATATTCAGAAATATTTTTTCTTTCTTTCTTCTTTCTTTCTTTCTTTCCTTGTTTGTCTCTTTCTTTTTTTCATTTCATTTTTTTTTTGGTTGTTTTTCCTCTCTGTCGATTATTTTCTCCAGACCCATAAAAAATCCAAAAAATTCCACCTAAACCAAATCAATAATATCATAAACAAGAATTGAATTTGGTTTTTATGCATAGAGAATGGATGAGTTTGATCCATCAATGCTCTTTTTTTTTTTTCATCTGTTGACTTAACTATTTTGTGTTTGATATGGTTGGGAATAAATTAAGCGCTTTTAAAATTGGATTCGAGTTTGATATGGGTGAGGATTTAGAAGATGAGCAGATAAGTGCTCTTGATACACCATATCAGGATTTAATTTTTATTGAGGTAAAAGTTGTTTCACTGCAATCTTATTGCATATTCACTGCATTACTACGCTCTTTCTTCTTCTTAATTCTTTCACTTCCCTTAGGTTATAATCTCCAAAAACATAATACATGAAAAAGGACCATCTTCCAGTATTGATTCCAAAAGCAGTTTCTGCTTAAAAACCAAAATTTTCCATAGCCTTGGACCTTCAGCTACATTTCTACCTCTAACTTCACCTAAGATTGATGATTTTCTGCTTGTTGAGGCAGCGATGATGGCCATGGTCATGGTTGTGGCAGCGGCATTGCATAATAAAAGTGTTTTGATTTTCATCTTCCGCTATTGGAGAGGAGAGAGATAGAGGGGTAAAGTGGCTGATGCGGTTGATTGGCAGGTTGGTGGGCGTTGGGCTACAAAGTTAATTTCTAGGCTAATTCCCATTGATCCCATGTTCAGGGAGTAATTGGCATCTAAGCCTGTCAACTTTGGCTTAGCTGTAATGTGATTCTTGTGAATACTGGATCAGATCATAACCACTAGAAGGAAAAGACTGTCTACTGACTGCGACAATTTTTATTTGTCAAAGTTCTAATAAAATTTGCATTTAATGGACGCAGATCGCAGAAAAAATTAACAGAGTTATTAGGGAGTTGAGGCTTCTAGAAATAGGGCAACTGGAGCAGGACCTGGTTCTCGGAGCTGCAGGACTGAAGGATATAATTAAATTTTTTACTGCAAATGAGGTGAGAAACTCACAATGTTTAGGAAATCATGACATAAGAACTACAGCATGTCTAATGTACTTACAATGTCTAATAACCAATTATGCAGGATGTGACTCATGAAAATAAGTTGCGGTTATTGCTGATTTTTGCTGCCATTCATCCTGAGAAGTTTGATAGTGAAGATGGGCATGTTCTGATGAAGGTTGGACTCATTTTAACTTTTTTCCTGCTATATTGGAGTTTCTTTCTTTGATTTGAAGTCCAGTCAGTTTATTGAATTATGCCTTTCCTGACTTGATGCTACCGGCATCTTCTTATATCTGTCATACTGATCTTAAATTATTTAATGCCTTCAGATAGCAAGATTACCACAAGGTGATGTGAATGCTGTGAAAAATATGAGATTGCTCATGTCTTCAGAGTCTAAAAAAAATCCTCCTGGACCTTTCTTTATGACATTTGACATTCTTAAGGTAAATATAAGTGGAATGCTGCTTTTGTCTGATCATTTCTAAGCCTAAGCTTGTCTTTTTCTCTTTCTATTCATTTGCCAGAAGCATACTACCAGAAAAGTCCGAGTTGCTGCAGAAGAAACATGGAAATTATCACAGTTTCACCCTAAGATAGAGGTACAACCAAAACTAGGATCATTTCTATATATAATTTTGTGGATGCAGTAACCTTTTTCCTTTTTTAGCATTGAATTTTATTGATTTTGAGAAGGTGTGCAAAAGAGGACCCGTTCACTGCTTGATAAGTGTTACTACTTGGCAACATTTGAAATAAAACAAAGCTTTGTCTGTATACCGGATGTGATTTTGTTCACTGTTGCTAGCATTCAGTCATCCATAAAGCATATATTTGGCACTTGCATAGGTTGTTTTCTGTGTTTCTGGACATTGTTTTCACGTGTTTTGAAATTCTCAACGCCTTCTCTGGTACTTTTTCTTATATATATTTTATTTGTGCTAATGATAGTGGATATTCACTGTAGCCTAAGAGTTAATGGTAGTGGATATTCACTGCAGACCAAGGGTCTGTGTTGGCAGATGACAGGGGTTCTGCACTTGCCAATAAAATGATGTGATAAAAGCTCATTTTGGTCTCTGAACTTTGAGCTCAAGCTTAAACTTATAACTACTGGATCAAAGAGATACAAATTCTGTGTGCGATTCTCAAGCCAAAAATGGACAGTGAATTGGATTTTATAAGTTTAATTTTTTTATTATTAATTGAAAAGTCATTAAAAATCAATATCTGTTTCTCTTCCTTTCCTCTGCGTCTTTCTACTGCTTTCTCCTTACAACTCTCTCTCTCTCACTCTCTCTCTCCATTCTAATCATGTCTATTTCCAATCCAAAAACTAGAAGTGATTAAGCCATGCAATGATGATTTAACAGCCACTTGCATGTCTTCTGAGCAACTTGATTCGATGCCAATTATTCCCGTTGCATCATGGTATTGTTTTTCTCCCTCACAACTCTCTCTCTCTCTCTCTCCATATACTCATGTCCAATCCAAATCCAAAAAAATTAAAAGTGATTATGCCATGAGATGATGATTAAACAGCCACTTGAATGTCTACTGGGCAGCTTGATTTGATGCCAATTATTCCTGTCGTGTTTGCAATTTGATGTAATATTTCCTGATATAGTTACCTTTCATATCTTATGGCTTGAGCTCTAGTTTTACAAACAATCCATGCTCGATGTGGTTGTACCAAAACTGATATCTTCCTCTCATTATTTCTTCATGCTAGGATAGGATAATTTCATTTTAAATAGGGTCATCCTCTTTTCAATGTAGTTCATTAAATCTTGAGCCATCATCAATTGTACAATAAGAGGAATCCCAGGTAATTTTTCATCATAATTGCTTGTTGCTGTTATGAACTCTATTGATTCTTTTTTAAAAAAAAATTTAATGCCGAGAAAAACAATCTCAGTTGGTAATTCTCATTTCTTTTCAAGCTGTTTTTCAGGAACATATTTTGATATCACCCTGATCCTAAACTTCAGGGCCAAGATCTTCGCAGAAAACTTACTGAAATTCTGTTTTTCAGGAACTTATTGAAAAACTTAGCAAAGGAGAACTATCAAAGGATGAATACCCATATATAAATGACCCAAGTGAAACTTCCCATGCTACAGCTACCCGATCAATGAGTTCAAGACGGACACCAACATGGGCGAGACGTGGAAATTCTGATGATAGACAGGCAAGGTATGGGCATGTACACGTCTGTGCATTAGGCATTAGTTAAGAAACCAATTAGAGGATGGACTCTTGATATTACCTGCCCATTCTATCTATTTGCTCTAATTATGTCTATTTTTAATATTTTTTGCATGGTCATGTTTTTTGATAAATGTAGCAGCTAAAAGTTAGCTACAAGTTGTCAAACCTCCCATGAGCTAATAGTGTCTTTCTTCAGCTTGCTGTGCTCATTTCCGCCATTGTAATGTTTGCTTCAACTGCCTAACTCTGTGATTTGGGACTAATTGCTTTCAACAGGATGGGGAAACGTATTTTTGTTTTTATAATTGGTGGAGCTACTAGATCCGAGGTATGAAGAGTTTGATATGAAGTTCATTTCAATGGTTGTTTTCTCTTATTATTAGATAAGCTTACAATTTCACACTTCCATGATTATCCTCAGCTGAGGGTATGCCACAAGCTCACAAAGAAGTTACAGAGGGAAGTAATTTTAGGCTCGTCAAACCTTGATGATCCTCCACAATTTATTACGGTAATTCTTTCGTGGCAATCAGTTCTCTCATCTCCACTTTCCG
>CATIWO010437474.1:0-10402 GCA_949673435.1 Macaranga tanarius
ACTTAAATAAGATGAAAATGATAACATTTACTTCATCTATTAAAAATATGATTCCTGAAAAGAACACTTAACAAACATGTTAGTAAATAACTTAATATTTTTACATCATCAAAATCATTAGTGAAATCTCGGGGCTAACACTTATGCATCCAGACAGTTGAGACCTCTTGAGCAGAACTATCCCATATATGATTTGGAGTTAGCAGCCATGGTTTTTGCCTTAAAGATATGGAGACATTATCTTTATGAGAAAATGTGCCAAATATTCACAGACCATAAAAGTCTCAAGTATATCCTTAGCCAGAAGGACTCGAATTTGAGACAAAAGAGATAGGTGGAGTTACTGAAGGACTATAATTGCACGATTGAGTACCACCTGGGTAAAGCCAATGTGGCAGCAGATGCTCTTAGTCGGAAATCGATTGAGAATCTACATTACATTCGTGCTATTAGGATGCCCATGTTGATTGAACTCAGGAGATTGAATGTTGAGTTTAATGTAGATACACCTGATAGCATTTTGGCCACCTTGAAGGTGAGACCATTGTTAATGAAGAGAATTGCTCAAGGTCAGAGAGCCGATGATAAAGTGTTGAGATGGATTGAGGACGTAAAAAGTGGAAAGAATAAAGACTTGACTTGTAATGAAAAAGGAGTGATAAGGATAGGGAAGAGAATTTATGTACCAAATAAAGAAGAATTGAGAAGAGAGATAATAGAAGAAGCACATTGTTCTTCATATACAATGCATCCGGGAAGCACCAAGATGTACCAAAATTTAAAAAAGAATTATTGGTGGAAGGAGATGAAGAAGGATATCATGGAATATGATTCCAAATATTTGACTTGTTAATAAGTCAAAGCTGAATATAGACATCCAGTTGGGTTGTTGCCCAATACCATAATAGAAATGGGAACATATAACCATAGATTTGTAGTGGGTTTACCGAGAATGTAGTAAGGAAATGATATAGTATGGGTGATTGTAGATAAACTGACAAAGTCTGCTCATTTTTTGCCTATCAAGATTAGTTATAGTTTGAATAGGCTGGCAGAATTATACATTAAGGAGATAATAAGGTTGCACGGAATTCCAGTATCAATTATATCCGATCGTGATCCGAGGTTTACCTCAAGATTCTGGCCAAGCTTGCAAGAAGCACTAGGTACTAGATTAAGATTTAGTATTGCTTTTTATCCTCAGACTGATGGACAATTTGAGAAAACTATTCAAGTATTGAAAGATATGTTGAGAGTTAGTGCTTTAGATTTTGGTGGAAATTGGGATAAACAAGTACCATTAATAGAGTTTGCTTGTAATAATAGTTATCAAAGCAGTTTAGATATGACACCATTTGAGGCTTTGTATGGCCGGAGATGTAAAACTCCCATCTGTTGGAAAGAAGTAGGAAAAAGAAGGTTGTTGGGTCCCGAGTTGGTTTAATTGATAACTGATAATATTCAAACAGTTAGAGCCAATCTCAAGACAGTTCAGGATAGGCAAAGGAATTATGCAAATCTTAAGAGAGTTGATATTGAATTTAATGTGGATGATAGAGTTTTTCTGAAAATATCTCCCTGGAAAGGTGTGATAAGATTTGGTAAGCGAAAAAATTGAGTCCTAGGTTTATAGGACCATATGAGATTATTGAACGAATTGGACCAGTGGCATATCATTTAGCTTTGCCACAAATCTGAAAGGAGTACATAATGTGTTTTATGTGTCCATGTTAAGGAGATATAGAAGTGATCCCACTTATATTTTGAAAGAGCAGCCGATCGAACTAAAAGAAAATTTGAGTTATAAAAAAGTGTCTGTAGCAATTTTAGCTAGGGAATAGAAAGAATTGAGGAACAAAGTAATTCCCTTAGTCAAATTCTTATGAAAAAATCACTCCCAAGAAGAAGCTACATGGGAGTGAGAAGAGGATATTAGACACAGATACCCAGGACTTTTGTAATTGATTTATGCTTGTACAAATTTTGAGGATGAAATTTCTTATTGTAGGGGAGAATTGTAACATCCGTGTTCTTGAACTGGTTTAATTTAAGTTAATAATAATTAAGAATTTATTTGATTATATTAAATTGATGACTAATTGGAGTTGATTAGTACTATTTTGGTAAGAGCTATAATAAAGTATATTGAGAGACAGAATTATTGGGGTTTAATTGAAAAAGAAATAAGGACTTAATTAAAAGAATTAAAGATGGATGAATTAAGAGGTAAGGAAGGGAAAAACAAAGGGTCAAAGTGGAAAAAAAAGAGTGGGGTTGTTGGGTTTCTACAGAGAGGCATGGCTAGGCATGGGAGGAAAAAGACAAAAAGGGAAAAAAAGAAGAAATGGAAGAAGAAGAAGAGATGGAAAGAAGGAGAAAAGAAGAAAGGAAGCTCTCTGAAAAATAAGTAAAGAATTCGAAATTATTTACTGGACAAATCAGTGAGTGGCTTTAAATTGACATGGGTTTTCCTTTTTATTTTAGTTTAAAGCATATATGTATATATATCTTATTGTGTTTTGATGATTTCTCTTAGATCTAGAACGATTCTGGTAGTTTCTAGTATCTCTGATAGTATTTTGAAGTTGTATGCTTGATATATGATCATTTGGAGTTATAAAATTGAGTTTTAGGTTAGAATTCTGTAATTTTTTTATTGAATTACGTGTTTCAGAGGTGAACAGGCATACGCCTGTTCATTGGAGAGGCATGTGTCTCATTGGGCGCCTCTGTACAGAGGCTGGCATCCCTACACAGAGGCTGGAGCCTCCGTAGCAGAAGTGGGCACCTCTGCACAGAGGCACATGCCTTTGTAGCTGTGCCAGGTGCCCCTGCATAGAGGCATATGCCTATGTGGCTGAGGCATACGCCTCTGTGACCTGTTTCGTGACCCGTATGGCTTAAAACTTTAGCTTTTCGAATGGTATCTTAAACCAAATATTAGAATAATGTACTAGAATATAAAAATGATTGAAAAACACTTCCTATTGATGAATGGACATAGGATTTATAAGCCTCAGATAAATAGACTAAATTATGTATGGAAAGGAAATCAAAGTTCAGAATCTCTGTGAATGTATATAAATGAATATTGAAATGATATAATTATACTCTTACTAATGATATGAATGTTATATAAAGATTTTATTGATCTATATATATGATAAGTAAGGGTTGGTGATATATATGTATATATGAGAGGAGTTGGCCACTTGAATTATAACTGTCTTTGGGACAGCGCAGGAATTTAGAGGTACCTTTGGGGTGAATTCTTGTGGTTATACTATATGCATGCGAGGTTTTGTGAATAATCTTATGAATGATTATGTGAATTGGCCAGTATGGACCATGTGAATAAAGAATTGAGATGTTATGAGAGATTGATTTTGTATATTATTGTCAATTCTGAGAAGAGTTTGAGGGAATAAAGTATTTATGAATAATATTTGCATGAATTATAAATTGAGAAAGATATACTTGATAATAATATTAAATTAATGAAATTTTTAACTCTCGAGACAACTGAATGGAATAACTATTAAAGAAATCAACTTATGAATATAATGCTTTTAATTATTCTTTTATAAGAATATTTGCATTATTTATGGATTAAGGGAATTAGACCTCAATTATATTTAAATTGTTTAAAGTTGAATTTGTATTGAAATAAAGATTTAGCATGGATGTTTATTGGTTAGAGCTTCAATTTTTTAGAAAGACAAATCAGAATCTTGATTATGCTCTTATTCGCATTATTTAAGAGAATCTTTAAATAATTCCCATGTGATGGAATCTTTTATCAAATATTTTTACGGAAATAAAGAATTATTTATTGAAAGGTTATTTTGATATTTGTGTTCATTTATAAGGATTAAAGAGCTTTGAAATTATTGCCGGATTATATATCAAAAGTGTTTTGGATTTTGTTTTCCAACTAAAGATGCATTAGCTGTTCACTGGGTAATTTCTTGTGAAATTACGCACCACTATTTTAAAATAATTTTTCTAGATTAGGATAGTTGTTAACACTGAAAGAAGAGATGGCAGTATACTGGACCACAATGGTGTACGAGCTCACCAAGGTCGAGACTCTTGTGCGGTACATAGTGCACCATGATACTGATGTTGAGCTAGTGTTCCGGATTATAGTTCAGCCCATAGAGGTGGAGGTCCTACTGTCTGCCATCCGAGAGGAGCATTTGAATGGTATCTGCACGACCTTCCGCGTCCTCTATGCCACCTCCACTGATGTTCAGGTCACCCTCTCCTGGGTGTGATGCGGATTAGACATCTGCATATTTTGACTTTTTGGGCTTTTTGCTAGAGGCATTTAGACACCCCTTATGCTATCATTGAGATATTTTTAAGCCTAGCAGCTAGAGAGGTAGTGAGGGTGTGGCGAGGGTTGGAGCTTTCAGTTCACCACCACCATCATCATGCTAAGTAGGTCGGCCAGAGTCCCGACTACTCGAGAGAGATGCTATGTCCATAGTATTAAGTTATTATTTTTATTGGCATTCGGTACTCTCACCCATGTACATATGATGTATATATTTTTATACTGATGATGGTTATATAGTATTACTGATGTTATTATTATATCATGAGGTGTTATCTATGTATGATAAGTGGGTTGTGCCATTTATTTATATTTGGAGTATTTATAACATGAAATGTTATAAGTGGGATTGTGATTTGTTCGAGCAAGGATATGATATTTAAGAAATACCCACCAACATATACTTACTTTGCAATTATATTGCATTGAATAGTATTCATTTATGAATTGTTCATATAAGGATAGCAACATAGAATTATTATAATCGAGCATTAAGAAAGTTTAAACTTTTATTTGTTAAGAGATTCTTTCTGATTGTAGAAGTAATATATTTATTATCATTAAATCCTTAATTATGTGTAGTAATGGAGTTAATGGTAGTGAGGGCATTACATTTATTAACCCTAAAATTAACTTTTTGGGCTATTTCACCCTTAAAGATTTCAATTTTGGTAGTTTAACCCAAATTTAGGAGAATAAATTACACATCCTTATTTGAGAAAATGAAACATATCAAGTATTAATAAAAATTATATTTTTTTTCTCTCCCTCTTTAATAAAATTATATTAGGTTTGTTATTTTAATTTTAAAAATATAACAGCTATTCTTTTTTTGAATAAAAATGTTATAACTAGTCAACACCACCTTAGGCACCACCGGCACTCCTAACACTATTAACGGCACCACCATCATCAACATTGCCATCGGCGTAGTCCAACTCCACCATCCATCACCACTTTAAAGCATATAAAGCATGTTAAATAATAATAAAAACATATTTGTTTTCTTTTTTTTCTCTACTCTTGAAAATATTGGATTTATCATCACTATTAGTAAAAGCACCACTCCTAATATAAAAAAAATTATCACCAGTGCCATTAACATCACCACCATCATTAGTTACCCTAACACCACCATCATTGCTGGCTCCAACACCACCATCATCATTAGTTACAACCCAGTACCATTCGAATTCACACATCACCTCCACCACCACTCACCATCAACAGTTCCACTGTTACCCAAAGCACCACACAATACACCACTATCATCAATATTATTACCACCAAAATTAACAACAAAAATACATGAAAATAATAATATCAACAACAAATAGCATATAAATCAGTAACAATATCAACAACAATAAATAAAAATTACCCAACTGATAATTGGGTTACTCTCATATTATTCAAGAATTGCATCTGATAATAACCTAATTACCATTAACCCATTAATGATGAGTACCGTATTTATAAGAACAAGAAGTATTGTAATCATCGAGCTTCCTAACCTAATTGCCTTGTTTCAAATGTAAACCACACAATTGGATCCTCGAATCATCAATGGCATTGTTGCTACTATTGTGGTGTAGTTTTAAAAGAATACATGATTAGTGTTAAGTTGCTTGGTAAGTATGATGAGATCGTCAAAACCAGAGCTTGTTGAAGCAAATAAATTGTGGTCAAAGATGATAGAAGGAGAAAAAGAGGTGAATCGAGAGAGATCCATTAAATTTTGATAAGAATCAAAGCCAACAAAAAAGGTCGAAGGATCCTTTAAAAGGAATTGGTGGTCCAATGTCAAGAAATCAAGTCAAACATGCCAACGTGGCACTTTCAAAGTTGATATACAACCTTATAGCTAAGGAAAGTGTGAATTTTGAAAATGTCAAAGTTGAGAAAGCATCACCAAGGCTTGTTAATGTGTTTTTCGTGAGTTTTCAAGGCTTTAAAGGAGTTCCAAGTAATACACGCCCGTGTCCCGAATCACATGGTAGTGTTTGAAGCACCAAAAATATCCAGTAGGATATATGGCCTGAGACACGCCCGTGTATCTGCCTGTATCTGCAACACGCCCATGTATCTGTCCATGTTCATCAGTGCCAAATTTTGGGGGTTGGAACACGACTGTGTATCGTGTTTAAGTTAAAATCTGAATTAATTATGATTTTATTATTTTAATTCCTATTTTAAGGTTTACTTTAGGAGTCCTAAGTTTAATAGGACTTTCATAGCCTTTGTTTTTCTATAAATAAGCATCATTCTTGATGTAAAAATAATTAAGTTTGAGATCAATTAAATTTTCTAGGAATTTTATTTCCTTTAGTTCTTGCATGAACTATATTTACCTTATCAAGCTAATTGCTTGTGGCGACCATCCTTATTTCTTATCACCCTCTTATTCTTCTTTATTCTAGGGTATGGCGGAAAACGCTCTGAATTAATTTGATCAATTTATAAGAAAGAGTCTTAGGTTTAATATACCTAAGGTTTAGGTTGGTTGATTCAAACGAATGTAGGGTTTCTTTCTTTATTCTTTATCTTTTCCTTTTATTGTTGCCTATTTGTTTCAAAAATTTTGGTACTTTTGGACGTGTGTGGGTTGATTTGAAATTGTTAGAATTTTTCCATCAAGATTACATCAAATTTAAAAGGAAAAAAAATTAAAGAGCATAAAAGGCAACACTAATAGAGGGTAGAAGAGGGCAGTTTTTGATAGATGTATATCTAAATTTTGAATGAGAAGAAGAAAAAGAATGAAATGAATAAGAAAAAAAAGAAAAAAAAAAAGAAAAAGAAGCAGCAGTTTCAGTGGTGGAGGTAAGTGGAGACTGCACTAGTGGAGCTAAGTGGAAACAGTGATTATGAATTGATGGAGAATGGTGTTAATAACAGTGGTGGGAAATAATTATATTGAGTTTGGGATTAAAAAAAAGATGAGATTTTTCTCTTTTAATTACTTAAAAATACCTATTTTTGTAATTAAAAATATTTATCTTTTTATATCACAAGAGAGTACAGTGCACGCTTCATTTTAGATGAAAAATTGGGGTGAATTACTAAAATTGAGATTTATTTAGGTAAATAGCCCAAAAAGTTAATTTTGGAGATAATTGCACCTTTGATGAAAGTTTAGAGGGTGAATTGCCACTTTATCCCCTCCTCTCATTAATTCCATCTATGTGCATATTCTTTTTTAAATAAAAGAAAAATAAAACATCATATTTATACTTCAAATCTATGTTTTTTTTTGTTAGTATTTTTCAACCTTTTATGGATTTAAAGTCTTTGAAATTATACATATATGTATATATTTTAATATAAGTATTTTTAAATTAAAATGTTTTTTCTATAGATGTTAAAAGATACTAATTAGTTAGGAGACAAAAAAAAAAAATCTTTTGAATAGTGATAAAAAAAATGTAAAAAAGTTAAAAGCAACACAAATTCAAATTTTGAATTAGTGGATTTAAATTTGTTATCACATCAATCGATTTTAGCTTGTAATACTTTTTTTTTCGTGGGTAAGAATTAGGGGTGTAACCAAGTCGAGTCGACACACTGTTAAATATGAGCTCAACTTGAACTCGATCGAGCTTTCTTTTTTGAAGATCGAGCTTGACTTGATTAAATGATTCATATACTTAAGCTTGACTCAGCTCAACTCGATTAATTATATAAATTTTAAATTTTAAATTTTAAAATATATATATTTTAAAATACTCAAACTTGACTTGAGTTCGAACTCCACTTGATTCTCTAAGATATTTTTCTAATTATATTATAATAAAAAGATAAAATGATAAATATACATAAGCTCAATTGAACTCGTAAACCTATCAAGTTAAATATTTAAGAGCTCAAGCTCGACTCGATAATCTACTTAATTAGCTCGAGTTCAAGCTCAACTCGATTATTATCGAGTTAATTTCTAGTTTTTTTCGAGTAGATCCCGAGTAGCTTGCGAGTCAACTTGACTCAGTTAGACCCCTACTAAGAATTAAGGGGTCTTTTAGTTCATACTCTAAAATCAATACTGGAATCGAAATCAAAATAAAGAGGAATTAAAAATATAATGAAAAATTTAACAATGTGTTTGATTTACTATGGAATCGGAATCAAAATCAGAATCAATATTATTTATACATGAAAATATTTTTATAATTTTTATATATTAAAAATTATCATTATAATTATTTATTATAAAAATTATTTATTAATATTTACTAAAATATTATTGTAATTTTTAAAAATAATTATAAAATTATTTATTATTTATAAATATTCTTTATTAAAATATTAAAATATTTATTTTTATTAATTTATATATTTCATTTCATTGCTTCAAAAAATATATTTTGTTTCATAAATTTTAAATAATATATGCTAATATTTAAATGTTTGACCAATTTATAATTGGTTGGATTTGATTCTCAAGGGAATCAAAATTCATTTCTTAAGAATATAATGGGAATGGTGATTTCTATTGATGGGGAATCATATTCCCACTCCCATACTGAATTTTAGGCAACTAAATACTAGGAATTGGGATCATTCATTCTGATTTTAATTTTCACCCTTATTTTTCATGAAACAAACAATCCCTAAGAAATTATATATTATTTTCATCTGAGAAAAGAAGAGATCTTTTTGTCGCTAAAAAGAATTCACTTTGCAACTTTCATTTTGTGCCATTTTCTAACACAACTTTATGATAGCATGAATAATAGTTTTTGGAAAAGGCTGTGGAGATTTTAGGTGCCTACCAAAATCAAAATTCATGTATAGTAAGCTTATAACCATTTTTAGCCCACCACAAAATTTGCTTCGACTCTGAAAAGTTAAAGTTTCTCAAATATGCTTTGTTTATAGAAAAGAGGATGAATCAATTCTTCATTAGTTGGTTCATTATGAGTTTGCAAAAGCTAGTTACTAGTTAATGCCCTTGGGGTTCAGTGCAAGCTGGATGACGCTCGACTAATTTAGTGGCTCATTTTAGGACTCGTTAACGAATTATTTAATCAAAATAATGATAAAGATTGTTGTCTTAGTATAATGATTTGTTGGAGCATTTAGTGAAATAGGAATAATGTGGTTTGGCATAATAAATTTTTCTCTACAAGGTATGTCCTAAACATGGAAGGAAATATTTTTTGCCCATCGAGATTTGCTCATATTACTAATACTAATTTTAGCTCCCAAATAGATATGGAGAATGAGGGAGCTATGTGTTAGAGACTGCCACTTGCAAGTTGGGTCAAAAGCAAATGTAGATGCAATTTTGTTTAGTAGTGACAAAATAATGGGGTTTGGATGTATTATTCAGGATGATAAAGGAAGTGGGGTTGTTGTACGTTCAAAATCGTAGTTTGGGTGTTGCATTCCTAAAGAAGCAAAATTTATGAAAGTAAAGGAGGCGTTAAGCTAGCTAAAGAAAATAAATTCTCCCAAAGTAGTAATGGAAATGGATGCCTTAGGAGTTTTATTGTGCCTTGTAAGATGTATTTGATACGAACTTAACATTGAGTTTGCCGATTAAGGACTGTATAAGTTTGGCTTCTGCGTTTGAGTTATTACATTTTTAATTTTCTGCAAAGATTTGCAAGTTGGATCGCTCATTCTTTAGCTAGGGCTTCTAATTCTATCAGCCTACCGGATGAAGAAAATACCAAATCAAACTAAAATTTCGAAACAAAAGATATAAAAATTATACTGAATTGAATAATTTTAACTCTAAACTCAACCGAACTAAATTATATGACTAATTTGGTACAGTACCGAATCTTTATGAAAAATCGAACCAAAAACTGCACTGAATCATACTAAAACCGTACCAAACCGAAAAATAGAATATAGTACTAAATATTAATTTAACAAATAATATAAAAAAATTAATAAAATATTAGTGAAATTAATTATATACTTTTATTATATTATTAACCTATATATATTAAGTAACATATATGTGATAATATATGTTAAAAATAATATGTTTGTGTTCAGAATATAATAAATAAATTATTAAAAAATATTTTTATTAATTTTATTATTATAATAATA
>CATIWO010437475.1:0-12575 GCA_949673435.1 Macaranga tanarius
GAGGCTAGGAAGGTAATTGTGGTGATATTTATGTAGAGTATTATTATTATATTGGTTGTTAAGTGATAAAATGTATTATTATTATTATGATATTTGGGAGATAATTAAGCATGAAATGTAACACCCGTATTTTGGAAAGTATTGTTCATATATATATTATTTTCTTGACATGTGGAATAGTATTATGGATTGCATTTAAGTGTGAATATGTGTTTTTGGGTAGAGAAGGACCCAATTGTTAAGAAAGTTGGGAGTTGTTTGTTATATGAGAAAGTTGTGGATTATTATGTAATACTCCTATTTTAGTAAGGGGTTGTGTAGAAATTTTGTAATGATATTTATATATTATTTAATTTAGTAATGTTGTAGCGAATGGTGATATTTATCTATTATTATTATTATTATTATTATTATTATAATATGTAATAATTAAGGGGAAACTTTTTAAGGGGCAAATGGTATATTTTGATTGGTTTGCGTGTGTATGTGAAGAGAAGTGTGTAGAGAATTGGGAGTGGTAGTGAAGTAGAGAGTGTTCTTGAATTTCTTGAGAGATTTTGATAAATTTTCTACACATCTAGTAAGGATTTGGGAAGCTTGAGGAGATCTAGAACCTATTGGGAGCATCAATTAGGTAAGATTGCTTGTATTTTTGATTATTTGAGTTAGGTATTGTAAGTTGAAATTCGGGTCTATTTTTCCATGTGCATTAGTCACTTTGTTTTGATCATATCTTGATTTGTAGACCTCTGATTTAAACAAGGTTTAATATTATGGAAACCTTAGAGAGTCTACTACAACTTTTATGTTTTACACCAAGCTAAATTATGCTGTTTAGGATGACTGGCACAGTTATATATTTTCTTACTCAACCAGCCACCTCTTTTTCTCTGTTTTATTTATTTTACCCAGTTTTGCTCAAAAATCCATAATTAATTCCACACATCTCCAAATCAAGAAATTCCATTTGGAATTTGAATTAGACTCATGGATCTACCTTTAGTAATATATTCATAACTTTTGGATATGTGTGTGAATTATTTGGACATTTTGAACATGGAGTATGGGGCTGCACTTAGTTGCATTTTATTGAGTTAAGTGCAAGTGGCATGTTTGCTTTGTGAATTGATGTATGTATTATATATAGGCTTTGATAAAGATATTGGAGATCCTAATCACTAGGGGAGCTTTTATTTTAAGAAGAAGTTGAAGACTTGAGGTAAGTAATTATTAATTTAATGCTTACATGTAGAAATTTTCAAGTAACTATAGTTATTTAACTAAATTAAATTGTGTATGCCATTAAAGTGACAAGAATGATGAATACGTGATTATATTGATGTGAGAAAGTGTTGTAGTGAATTATGAAAGATATCACATGTATGCCTTTAAGTGGCAAGACTGTTGAGCATGATATATATATGAATTTATATATGGACATGTTGTGAGAAAAAAAATGATATATACATGGTATATGGTTGGTTTATTGTTGGTATACTTTAGGCATACTTTTGGTATAATTATATGAATGGTATATTCTTTATTTATAATTTGTTATTGAATAAGAGCATGTGTTGCAATGAATTGTGAATATTGGCACCTATGAGTGCAAGCCACTTGAATTGGTATGAATCGATATGCATTGCTTGTGAGAAAGGTGAATCGTAATTCACTATAAAAAATGAGAATAATGAAAATACATGCATATAGCATGATGTGATAAAATGTGAGGAAATGGGAATGATTGAAATGTGAGGAAAATGTATATATGTAGAGATTGAGCTCCATGGCCTGAGACTGAGCTGGGCAGAGAGTCTTAGGTGTGGCCATTCATATGATATATATATATGCACGCACATGTGAGATCAAAGACTGAGCTGGGCAGAGAGTCTCAGGAATGGCCACGGTTATATAAATAAAAATGAAAATATAAAAGAAAAAGTGAAATTTGTGTGAAATGTGTGTGACGTGTGTCGAGAACTCCAGCCGGATACTAACTTGGATAAACATGCATTGTTACACCAAATTTACATACATACACGGCATTGTGATTTTATATATATGTTGTTGAATGTGAGAATTATGTTATAAATTGAATGTGAGAACTTTGGTTGTAAAAGATGAGTAATGTGATGAGTGATGGGGTGTAGATATTGAGTTATAAGCATCCAAGTATTTATGCTAGTATTTGCTAGATGGTTATTAAAATGATGAGATTTGGTATATATGAGATACCAACAATGTTGTATGAATGTTTAGAAATCTTGTTGTGATGTTAATGGATGTTTGATGTGGACTAGTGTGTTTATAAGGTATTGTTGTAACTTGAAATGAGTTACATTCATATGCTTTGACATTACTAATTATTTTAAGGGTATTTTAGTCAATTTATATAAATGAATTCAGCCTAAGTGTCTTCATGAAAGTTGTATCCCTCTGAAGTAGCTTTCCGTAACTTTTTGAATCACTTGAATCCGAGTTCGGTAGAGAGAGTTATGGCCGAAAGAGTATGACATGGTCCGTAGGCCATGCATGCAGACTTTCAGGCACGGCCATGTGCCAAGGTAGTATGGTCGTACAGACCTAGAGGTGAGGAATTCGAGCTCTCAGGCACTAGCACATGGCCGTGTGCACTCATTGCACGGCCATGCGCGGCCTACTTACAAAATTATAGTATTTTGACTATAACTTGAGCTACAGAGCTCCAAATGAGGCGTGGTTTAATGCTACAAAAACTTTAAAGAGTCCTATAGAAGTTCCATATTTGAGATTGGGTAGAATCTATTTTTAAGATTATCTAATTGAGCTTGACATTTTAGGACTCACTTACACTTTTGTCATTTGGACTCCCATGCGTAGTCTAAATGTTAAATTCTTGTATTTTAATATGTTGCAATGTATTCTATGTGTTTTTCTTAATTAGTTCTTGAGAAGAACTATATGTATGGTTGTATTAATAATTGCTTATTAAGTCGCAAGCTCATTCCTTTATAATTGTGGTTTTTAGGACTCAGATAGTTAGACTAGCTTCTGGTGCGTATTTTATAGAGCTTGAGGGTTTCTTCCTTGGAAGATTAGGTGGGTTAAAGCAAGATTGGTGTCAACATCTCCATTCATTTGAGCATTCATCACCATAACATGTGGACATTTTGTAATTAAGTATATTGTTTATAATATAAACATTATGTAAAAGTTGTATAAGTATTTTCAATGTATCAAAAATTTAGTTTATATTTATATATATACACTTATATTTTACAAAAATTTTAGCATTGTCACGTGTATGATTTATACTTGGATACTTGTATGTGGTACCTAGAGGGTACTACATTAAGTGGTATCAGAGCGGGGATTAGATTTCCTCGGGACATGAAATATGATGCATTCATGACATATCATGCATAAGTCATCAAGGACATATAGTGATGTGCATTGCACATGCAGGATGAAAGGACACCAAACTCAACCCGTCAGCCCAAATGCATTACTAGAGTTAATTGAGAGATGATACATATGTATGCATTATAGGAGTTTGAATAGTTTTTCATTTAAAATTCTCTATAAGTTGAATACAATTGTATTTTAAGATTTGATTGGATAATGAGAATATTGAGCCAAGGGCAAGTGGCTAGCATTATTGATGAAGAATTGTGAAAAGATAAGAGGGTTAGGTACAAAGATTTTCATAGGTATTAGTGATTTCACTATAGAAGAGAAATAGTTATAGAGTACGGAAAGAAATCTAGATTGAATTAATAAGTCTTAATAAAAGGAGAATTCGTTATGCAGTGTCATTATTTAAGCAAAATATATGATATAAAATAATTATATGGATTGTGAAAATGTTGAATTATGATTGAATGTAGAATGAAGTGAACTATGGCTATTGAAATATGAATATTTATGTGAATGCATTGTGATTTTGGCAATGCTCATGTATTACTAATAATAGTATATCGGTGATGCTCAGTTAGATGTAATTGTAGTGTGGTGGATAACTGAGCCTTAATTGAGATTATTTATAGAAGTGTAGTTAGTTATTTATAGGATTGGCCCTATTTTAGTAGGGAGATATCTATATTTTAGGGGATATTCTGCCAAATTGGTAGATTTCTCGTAAAATGTGCTTATGTCGTTAGGTTTCTATGATTTAGGCTTGTGTATAATTGATGAGTGAAAGTAAAAGAGACTTGAAAGAGAGTTTTAGAAGCAAAAAGAAATTAGGTATCAATAAAGTGAATTTAAAAGATATAGTGAGCATTTATTTAGCTAACTAATAAAGGCAAGAGGTAATAGGAAATTTAGAGAATTTTAAAGATGAAAAATTGATGGTAAATCTATGGATGGTGTAATATTACCAGGATATAATTGAAATGATAATAGTAAGAAACATTCAGGTAAGTGCTGGGGTCCTAAGCGAAAGATATGTTATAATTGTAAAGAATCGGGTCAATTTATTAAAGATTGTCTATTGACAAGAAGTGATGTAAAATCATAACCAATTGAGTTAAGTAATACAAATGGGAAAAATGGTGATAAGGATTTTGTTAAGAACTATTACTTGATATGGAATGTGTGAACTTAATAATTATGGAGTTGAAGAAGGATTAGTATTATTTTGAGAATGAATTGGGTACAAAATTATCATGATATTATAACTTATTGTGTAAGGAGATAGTTATTCACATTCGGGAGTAGAAAAATATGGAAGTAGTGGGTGAAGAAGAAATTGTACATGCTTGATGACATTAATTCTATTTATATAGAACCAAGATGTCGGAAAGTAATTATGTACTGATTATATATTATTAAGCTACATTCTGATGAAAGCTAATTATATATCATTTATTTTTAATGAAGTGAGGACTGGTTTGATTAATATAAAGATATTATAGTATTTTGGGGAAGAATGTATTTGAGAAATTAAGTATTAGTAATTTTGGACAGCATAATATTCTATTACTGAGACAACATTTGGGATTTGGTATAGATAGCATAAATTCTGATTATGTTATTGAGAGTGAGGAAATTACTTTCCTTAAGAAAGAAATGATGAGGGGAAAGGATTAAAGTTTGTTAGTGAAGTTATGGAAGTTATGTGATTCATATCAAGGTTTTAAGATAAAGGACAATATAGGTGAATATGAGAGAAGGAACAATAGTCTATCTATATATATTCAGGCAGGTATAATCGTGTACGAAGACTTCCTCGACTTATTATCTAAAACACTTGTTTAGTAAATATATTTGAGAGTTGAAAGACATAAATTATGGTAACCAAAACGTCATGAACATCACATTCTTGTTATAGGTGGTTAACAAGGAAAGCAACATTAAAGAGTTGATGTATGGAAACAAAACATCAGTTTTTGCAGAAGTTGCAACTACCAACGGTATTAAAATAGACTTATAGTGCCAATTCCTGTAGGAGATCAGAGTTACGGGATTTGTGTATAATCTTGTTATAAATTGAATTATGGATAATGGATTGAATTGGATGAATTATAGTGTAAGTAAGATGTGTTGCATATGTATTTAATGTATGGTCATATATAGGAGTTATAAAGAATAAGGAATATCTGAACAGCTAGAGGAATTCTCACTTGTTGAAGTGGGAAGTATTTTGGTAAGTACTTACTAATATGATACATATATTTTAGTTTCCTTTATATGTATGAATTGAATAGTAATGTGTGCTTACTTGGATAATTAAGTAAGCAATATGAATTATTATGTATGCCTATACGGAGATGTGTGATTGAATATGCCATGGAATATGGTGAATGATATTATTAGCTTTTGACGAGAATTGGTGTGAAAATGTTCATGTGGTGAATTGTGAATCATAATGAATATTAATATAATGACCTACTGTGATGCAATTGTGCTAAATTGTATTGTATATGATATGTTGTGTTTCACAAGAAGGTGAAACAAGTGAAAAATTATGTGAGAAACATGTCAAATGTGGCTTTGTATGAGGTGATAGTATGAAAATGGTTTTGGTAGGATATTGAATAATGAAATGGGAACGTGAATGTAAATATTATTGCAATTATATAATTATTGCAAGATGCTATCTTTATTGTTGAGATAAATGAAATCATTAAATAAAGTATTGAGATGTGATATTCATATAATGTGTAGGAAATTGCTTATTGATTATGTTTATACTCTTATAGTATGGAATGGATGGTTGAGGGTATTAGAGATGATGAAATGTAAATGCACATATAATCCCCTATATATTAATTGATTGTAAATACTAAGTATATCATAAATGGTGGGTAGATAAGTATTGAATTATGTGGGGATATAGATATATTTTGAGCTAAAAGGATGAACATAAATATTTGAGACTCGTGATTGATTGACTACCATGCAATTATGAATGAATTGAATTGATAATGTTAAGTATGTTCTTAGGAGTGTCCCTAAGTTGGTTTGAGTCTCAATTGAGTGTAGGGAAGATTGTATAGTTTTTTTTTTTAAAAAAAAAAGGAGAGAGAGCTAAATAGGAAATTTTAAGGTTTAGAAGGTAAGGAGAATTGAGTCCGAAAAATGTGGACAGTATGAAATTCTAAAGAGGGTTGACCATTGACATATAAATTAGATTCGCCATGGGAATTATTATCTATTTATAATGTATTCCTCGTGGTTATATTAAAACGGTATAGATTGGACGGTGAAGCAATTGAAGAATAAAGGGATTCCAATAGTAAAGGTGAAACAATTGAAGATATTGTAAAACTAAAAAATCAAAGAAAGAACCACATTTGTTCTAGGAAGATGATGAGTAGTTAATTTCGAGGATAAAATTTTCTTAAGGGGGAGAGAAATGTAATACCCGCCCTTTCACATACGTATTTATGACGTATGTATTATATGGTATATTGTGTATAGTCGATAGTGGCCTTATTTAAGTTGGCGTATGTTCATGAGTGTAGAGAAAGACTTAATTGTAAGGTAAGTTTGAAGTTATATGTCACAAGTGAAAGTTTGGGATATTGTGCGACATGTCCATTTTATTAAGGGGCTAGGAAGGTAATTGTGGTGATATTTATGTAGAGTATTATTATTATATTGGTTGTTAAGTGATAAAATGTATTATTGTTATTATGATATTTGGAAGATAATTAATCATGAAATGTAACACCCGTATTTTAGAAAGTAATGTTCATATATATATTATTTTCTTGACATGTGGAATAGTATTATGGATTGCATTTAAGTGTGAATATGTGTTTTTGGGTAGAGAGGGACCCAATTGTTAAGAAAGTTGGGAGTTGTTTGTTATATGAGAAAATTGTGGATTATTATGTAATACTCCTATTTTAGTAAGGGGTGTGTAGAAATTTTGTAATGATATTTATATATTATTTAATTTAGTAATGTTGTAGAGAATGGTGATATTTATCTATTATTATTATTATTATTATTATTATTATTATATTTAATAATTAGGGAGAGACTTTTTAGGAGGCAAATAGTATATTTTGATTGGCTTGTGTGTGTATGTGTATTTGTGTGTGTATGTGAAAAGAAGTGTGTAGAGAATTAGGAGTGGTAGAGAAGTAGAGAGTGTTCTTGAATTTCTTGAGAGATTTTGATAAATTCTCTACACATCTAGCAAGGATTTGGGAAGCTTTAGGAGATCTAGAAGTTATTAAGAGCATCAATTAGGTAAGATTGCTTGTATTTTCTATTATTTGCGTTAGGTGTTATAAGTTGAAAATCAAGTCTATTTTTCCATATGCATCAGTCACCTTGTTTTGATTATATCTTGAGTTGTAGACCTCTGATTTGAGCAAGGTTTAATGTTCTGGAAACCTTAGAGAGTCTACTACAACTGTTATGTTTTGTACAAAGCCAAATTCTTCTGTTTAGCGTGACTGGTATAGCCATACATTTTCTTGCTCAACTAGCCACCTCCGTTTCTCTGTTTTATTTGTTTTATCCAGTTTTGTTCAAAAATCCATAATTAATTCTTCACATGTCCAAATCAAGTAATTCTAGTTGGAATTTCAAGTTGATTCATGGGTCTACCTTCAGTAATATATTTATAATTTTTGGATGTGTGTGTGAATTATTTAGGCATTTTGAACATAAAGTATGGGGCTGCACTTAGTTACATTTTGTTGAGTTAAGTGCAAGTGGTATGTTTGCTATGTGAATTGATGTATGTATTGTATATAGGCTTTGATAAAGATGTTGGAGATCCTAATCACTAGGGGAGCTTTTATTTTAAGAAGGAGTTGAAGGCTTGAGATAAGTAATTATTAATTTAATGCTTATATGTAGAAATTTTCAAGTAACTATAGTTCTTTAACTAAATTAAATTGTGTATGCCATTAAAGTGACAAGAATGATGAATACGTGATTATATTGATGTGAGAAAGTGTTGTGGTGAATTATAAAAGATATCACATGTATGCCTTTAAGTGGCAAGATTGTTGAGCATGATATATATATGAATTTATATATGGACATTTTGTTGTGAGAAAAAAAATGATATATATATGGTATATGGTTGGTTTATTGTTGGTATACTTTAGGTATACTTTTAGTATAATTATATGAATGGTATATTCTTTATTTATAATTTGTTATTGAATAAGAGCATGTGTTGCAATGAATTGTGAATATTAGCACCTATGAGTATAAGCCACTTGATGTGGTATGAATCGATATGCGTTGCTTGTGAGAAAGGTGAATTGTGATTCACTATGAAAAATGAGAATGATGAAAATACATGCATATGGCATGAAATGTGAATGATTGAAATGTGAGAAATGTGAATGATTGAAATGTGAGGAAATGTGAGAAATGTGAATGATTGAAATGTTAAAACAATATATATACGTGGAGATTGAGCTCCATGGCCTGAGACTGAGCTGGGCAGAGAGTCTCAGGTGTGGCTATTCATATAATATATATATGCATGCACGTATGAGATTTGAGAATGAGGTGGGTAGAGAGTCTCAGGAGTGGCCGCAGTTATATAAATAAAAATGAAAATATGAAAGAAAAAGAAAAGAAAATAAAAAGCAAAATTTGTGTGAAACGTGTGTGACGTGTGTCGAGAACTCCGGCCGGATGCTAACTTAGATAAACATGCATTATTACACCATATTTGCCTACATACATGGCATTGTGATTTTATATATATGTTGTTGAATGTGAGAATTATTTTATGAATTGACTATGAGAACTTTGATTTTAAAAGATGAGTAATGTGATGAGTGATGGGGTGTAGATATTGAGTTATAAGCATCCAAGTATTTATGCTAGTATTTGCTAGATAGTTATTAAAATGATGAGATTTGGTATATATGAGACACCAACAATATTGTTTGAATGTTTAGAAATTTTTTTATGATGTTAATTGATGTTTGGTGTGGACTAGTATGTTTATAAGGTATTGTTGTAACTTGAAATGAGTTACATTCATATACTTTGACATCACTAATCACTTCAAGGGTATTTTAGTCAATACATATATATGAATTCAGTCTAGATGTCTTCATAAAATTTGTAGCTCTCTGAAGTAGCTTTCCATATCTTTTTGAATCACTTGAATCCGAGTTTGGTAGAGAGAGTTATGGTCAAAAGAGTGTGACATGGTCCATAGGCCATGCATGCAGACTCTCAGGTACGGCCATGTGCCAAGGTAGCATGGCCATGCGGACCCAGAGGTGAGGAATTCAAGCTCTCAGGCACTAGCACATGGCCGTGTGCACTCCTTGCATGGCCATGCGTGGCCTACTTGCAGAATTATAGTATTTTGACCATAACTTGAGCTACGGAGCTCCAAATGAGGCGTGGTTTGATGCTACGAGCTTGGGTAGAATCTATTTTTAAGATTCTCTAATTGAGCTTGACATTTTAGGGCTCACTTACACCTTTGTCATTTTAGTCTAAATGCTAAATGTTTATATTTTAATGTGTTGTAATGTATTCTATGTGTTTTTATTAATTAGTTATTGAGAAGAACTATATGTATGGTTGTATTAATAATTGCTTATTGAGTCGTAAGCTCATTCTTTTGCAATTGTAGTTTTCAGGACTCAGATAGTTAGACTAGCTTTTGGTGTGTATTTGATAGAGCTTGAGGGTTTATTCCTTGGAAGCTTAGGTGGGTGAAAGCAAGCTTGGTGTCAACATCTACATTCACATGAGCATTCATCACCATAACATGTGGACATTTTATAATTAAGTATATTGTTTATACTATAAACATCATGTAAAAGTTGTATAAGTATTTTTAATGTATCAAATATTTAGTTTATATATATATATACACACTTATATTTTACAAAAATTTTAGCATTTCCACATGTATGATTTATACTTGGACACTTGTATGTGGTACCTAGAGGGTGCTACACAATTTTTACAGCTTTTAGCAATTTTATGCTTTCATTCTAGCAAACTTTGTACTTACTGTTCTTTAAATGCAATTTTCAATTTACATTTCTCTAAGCTTATTTTCATTACCTTCAACTGCTTATCATTACCTTTAGCTAAATAATATATTGTTCATCATTAAATACAAATTTCAAATTCCTTGGAACTCAAATAAATTATGGTAAAGGAGTTTGGAAATCCATATTCATCTGAAAGAAGTCAGTAATTATCAATTTGGGAAATTAGTCTTCCCTAGCATGCTCATAAAAATCAAACCACCTAAAAATTACACCAACAATCTTTTGACACGCTTGATGGGACATAACATCTAGTTTGTAATCTTTTTGCATGCCTAGTGGTACCCATTCCAATGGAATGTTCAACTTTGAAAATAGAGAAATTTTTTAGGTTGGTAATCCGAGCAATACGCCTATAAAAACAAGTGCTCAAATGCAACAAACTTATGGAGGATGGGTGCCTCAGGATCAAATTTAGACCGAGGCACCAGCTATTGGCTATTCAAGCCAAAACTCTAAAATTATCAATACTACTGCTATTACTAAGTTTACTAATGCCCAAATCATCTTCTCATATGGAATGAAACAGGTTCAAGATGCAATAGCTCGAATGAATAGCTCTTTTCAAACTTTGCAAAATACCTTCAAATAGATGGATAGTGCTATTAATCAGGGTTTACAGGAGATTACATCTTTATTTACCAAAATGAATGAACCCTATCTGAAGCAAGGGAGTCCTAAAATGTCTCCAAAGGTGATGGTTCAACCCTATAAAGAATCTAGACATTTATCTCATGTTAAGCCTAATGATGGAAATTTGGTTCTTGGTGGTAACAAGGAAAATCCAAGTTTTGAGCTTAGAATTCACAAACATGAGGGTGTTCAGCAAGAAAAAGGCCTAGGAGGCAATGTTCATTAAAGGCAGGCACCATTACCCCAAGGTCAGACAACATTTCCCTAAGGCAATTTATAAGTTCCTCAAGGCCAATCACTAAATCCTCAAAATCAAGTACAAAGCTCAGGGGGCAACATTCTACCTAATGAAATAGCAATTTTTGATGGCCAAGTGCAGATTCCTCAAAGCCAAATGTCATTTCATCAGGACCCTATGCATAATTCTCAAGCGAAGGTTAATTATATGCCTTCTCCTCAACCCCTAAAGGTGGAAGCAAATATAAAGGCAGAAAAGGAGGTTCCAGTGGTATTAA
The DNA here is from genome assembly GCA_949673435.1 of Macaranga tanarius. Lineage (NCBI taxonomy): Eukaryota > Viridiplantae > Streptophyta > Magnoliopsida > Malpighiales > Euphorbiaceae > Macaranga > Macaranga tanarius. The sequence continues at coordinate 11,633 of CATIWO010437475.1, forward strand.
TCGATCCTATCAATATAGATTTGAATAACAAAATTAGAGAAAAGGAGAAGGTGGTTTAGCCTTCCAATATGAATTCCAATAGGTTCATAAGCTATTGGAGACTAGTCCTTAATAAGAGGTTCTCAGCACCAAAGAAGAAGCTTCCTGCACCTGCCATATTGAGAAACAACTACAAATTTGAGCGTAGGACGGATGATAAGAGGCTACCACCAAAATTCAACATGAAGCAACCAAGATTTATGGTGTCCCCACCTATCCTACCTAACAAAGCAGTGGCATAGGGTAGGGCACTAGAAATTTTCTTAGTCTGAAAGGAGACAAAATGAAAATGAGGTCCAACTTGGGGCTAAAACCAAATTTAGGCCAAAGAAAGAGGACCTCATGATGTAGGAGGCTGAGGAAAATACTACTAACTGAACACTCGGGGGACAGAAGGCATAATAGGAGATTCAGAGAATAATTGTGTTGCAGGAGACTATACTAAAATGCTAAGCAAAGGAGGTGATGCTGAAATATTTCCCACTGTATGGGAAATGAAAGAAAAATAAAGAAAAAGGGTAACTTGCCTTAGGCTAGAAGGTTGCCACTTAGTATATGCAGTGGCAAAATTTTACTTTTTGGGTGTATAAGTTGGCTTGATAGTCACTGTAAATAAATAAAATTTAGTGTTACTAAATTTTGGTGTGTGTGTGTTTGTTTGTTTTGTGTGAAGTTTGTTAGTTTGCAAATGAATAGTAATTTTGTAAAAATTTGGCAATATTCTTTCTGAAAATTGGCTATTTGAAATAAATGGCTATGGTGCATGATGAGTGTGAAAAACACATGTTTTAAGCACTCCATTCTATTGCATTTTAGTTTCTTTTAGTTGCATTAGTTAGTTACTTTATAGTTAATTTAGTTAGTTTAATTGTTTTGTCTTAATTAATAGTATTTATTTGTTTTT
>CATIWO010437589.1:0-10907 GCA_949673435.1 Macaranga tanarius
TCATTACTAACATATCCCCACATATCCAATACACAAAATGGTGGAACTCATTCCACCGTATTTCACTAATTCATATATTCATTCAATTTCATTTAAGGAAATACACCAATATATATATATATATATATATATATATATATACATAATAGCTTAGCATATGGATACAACACGTATTCATAGTACTTACCTCCAAATGCTTCCACTCCAAAAAGAGTCTTTCTTTCAATGATGAGTGCTTTCCTTCCCTTTATCACTCCTTACATATAATAATACATTAATACAACAAGCAAACATTTCTATTCAACCTAACCTTACCAAATATAACTAAAAGGTCAAAGATCAATATGACCTAGATATATATATACAATACCAATAACTCCCCAATTACTACCAAAGCTAGGGTTATGTGTCTTTTAAATTTCAATTAGAATCACTTAGTTAGGATGTGTGGAATAAATTATGGAATTTACAATCCATCCGGGCAAAATAGAGCACCCACATGAGCAGCAAAATGTTCAGCTCAAATTGCCCTACTTAACAATAAAATTAATCAAAACTCAAAATATAGAAGATGTAAAAGACTCTCTGAAGTTTTTAGGGAGTCTAAGCTTGTATAAATCAGAGCTGTCTAGCTCTAGATATGGTACAAATAAGAAGACTAGAAAATAGAGAGGCATAATCCGAATTTGACACCCATCAAACTGAACTTAAATCAAAACAATACACAAGCAAAGCTTACTAAATTGATGCTTCAATAAATAATAGGCCTTCTAGAGCTTCTTAATCTTCTTGTTAGCTAGCCAACACAAGATCAAACTATCTCTAAAATTAAGAACACTCTATTCTCTTCTTCTTCTCTAATTCTCTACACTCCCCACACATATATATACACCTTTACACATGCACCAATCAAAACACACCACCATCTACACCCTAAAGTCTCCTTACTTTAATTAATAATCATCACACAAATATCTTAACAATAATAAATGTACTTTTATCACCACAACAATAAATATAACAATACCAATAATATAATAATTAAATATCACCAAATATCTATTAAGCTCTTTAATGAAAATGATATATTGCATCATAACCCACAACTTCCTTTTATGACAATCTAACCCCAAACTTATCTTACAATAAGGTCCTTCTCTAACAACGTGCATAATCCCATACTTAGACAAAATCCAAAAATGCCCTCTATATAACATGAATACTTAATGCATAAACAGGGCATCAAAGATGCGGGTGTTACATATATAAATATACCCCAGATCAACAGAAAAGAACTAAGAAATAAACAAAAATTGTCAGTTTTTTAAAAATTAGTACCATAATGCATAGATCATCCCATTTTTCATATATATAAACCCAGATCAAAAGAAAAAAAATGAAATTAATAAAAATCATCACTTTTTGAAAGTTCAGTACCATAATGTATAGATCATCAAATATTTTCATTTATATTTAACACCAAATTAAAAAAAAAACATGTAATTAATAAAAATCATAACTTTTTGAAAGAACAATTGTAGAATGCATTGATCAACAAATTTTTCATACATATAATACCAGATCGACATAAAAGGAACATGAAATTAATAAAAATCATCACTTTTTGAAAGTTCAGTACGAAAATGCATAGATCATTAAATATTTTAATTTATATTTAACACCAGACCAAAAAAAGAAACATGCAATTAATAAAAATCAAAACTTTTTGAAAAATCAGTTCCAGAACGCATAAATCAGCAAATCGTTATCAAAATAAGCATAGATCATCACATTTTAAAACATGCAATATAAAAATCAACACAAGCAAACAGATCGTTACCAGAATGCATAGATCATCCCAACAGACCCTTGAAAATTAATTTTATCACTGTCAATGTTTAATTTTTGACACTAATAGTAACAAAATCAACACCAAGGTAACCGATCTATAATTTTTTCAAATCATCACTCAGATTCAAAAAATGTGTTAATCAAATCTTCCACCAAATATAGGAATTATTGCAGAAAACCCAACACAAGCACAATAAATACCACTGATAGGTTACATAATCCATTAGGAAAATGGATTATATCGGTGAATCTATTGTATACGAGATTCAAAAAAGAAGAGTAGCGTGAACACTGAAGATTGAAGAGTTTATTTTTAACTCAGGAGGCGAGTTTGGGTTTGAGGTTGAGGATATGAGATTTGTTAATCAAATACCACAGCAAGAAAACTAGATACGAGAGAACAGTCAACAGAGAAAAGAAGATAGGACTAAAGAGGCAGCGCCGTTTAGTTCAGGATGGGTGTGAGGTATGGCTGCTAGGGTTAGGCTTTGATCGAAGAAGACAGAGGAAGTATTTGAGAGAAAAGAAGAGAGGAGGGAGGGAGGCAGGAAGCAGCGTTTAGGTTTAGGTCTGGAGGTGTGTGAGTTAAAGGCTTAAAGTGAGGCTTTTATACTTAGGCCATTAGGGTTAGGGTTAATAATTAATGATATGGTAAAAGTGATGTTGTTTTGATACTTAATGAACAGTAAATCGGTTATTCCGTCGGTTCAGTTTTCATACCATTAATACCGAACCGATGATCAAAAATCGTAACTTCCACTATACCCCAACCGAACCACCCTCTGTTCTTCTCGATTACCAAACTGTTGCATTATTTCGGCTCGGAATGGTTCGATCAGCTTTTGCTCAGCTATCATTATTATTATTATTATTATTATTATTATTATTATTTATCATCACGAATTGTTGAGTATTTTTTTCATTAACTAAACTGAAAATAATAATTAATCATATATTCATTCATTATGTGCATCAAATCTTCATGGTTAAACCAATAAGAGCTTCAAATTCTTTTGCTGCCACTGAAGAATATATGGCTATGGTTTGTTTATTTTAATCCTCCTTATTTTGTTTGCTAAAACTGAACCAGCATTCTAACCTTTCATATTTATAGATATTAAAAAGTGCTTGCAAATTGTGTTCAACGTTACTTATGAACATCATTTACAAGAGCAATGTTACTATTAAGTTCAAAATTAAGAGAAATAAGATTACTAAGGTTATTTTCAATGAGATACAATAATACATCTATATAAGTAACTTTCTATCATACAACTATACATATATATAAGTAACTTTCTATCATACACATAAATAAACTCAAAGCATAAATTAAACGACCAAACATTTCAAACATCAATTAACAACTCAGTTAAAAATTTTAAAGTATAAATAACCAAAAAACATGCTAAGGATGAATATAATGTGCTTAACTCATTAAATAATATGTTTATCTATAATTATTCCATACATTTGACAAACTCAAATCCTATTGGAGATGTGATTAAGTCCCACGTTTGAAAAATATAAGAATTTCAAGCAACATATAAGCAGTGTAGATTACGTTTTAACATTAGCTAATTAGTTTTATGTTACATAGGTTCAACCCCATTTATGTGTTCACTGGAGTAAGTGTGGGCCAACACTTTCGGGACCCTTGTAGAAAATTCACAAGCCTTAAGGAGATAGGTTAAGGTATATTTGTGCATGTATTCTACATCTGAAAAGCATAAGGACTTCAAGCGATATATAAATCATATAGATTGAACCTTAAAATAAATTAATTAGTTTTGTGTTACATAGGTTCAACCCTATATATGCATTCATTGAATCAAATATGGACCAATACTCTTAAGACCCATGTAAAAACTTTACATGGTATCAAAGCCAAATGAAGAAGGCTTCTTAAACTAAAGATTAAAATCTAAAATTGGGCTAGTAGCAAAAGAGGCTAGGCCTATTTGTGATCTTAGGTCTTAGAGACACAGACCGAGGTATATTTGGTAAGTGGTAACTAGGTGATTCAAACCTAGTTGCACTTGAGAGAGGATGTTGGACATATGAATGAATCTCATCTCTGAAAAGTATAAAAACTTCAAATGGCGTATAAATGATGTAGATTAGGCCTTAACATAAATAAATTATTTTTTTAACATGAGTTCAACTCTATTTATGTATTCATTAGAGTATGTATATGCCAACCCTCTCAAAATCCTTATAAAAAATCATAAGTTGGAGATATGAAAGAATTCCATATTTGAAAAAGTATAAGGACTTCAAATGATATATAAGTGGTGTAAATTAAGGCTTAATACAAGCTAATTAGTACAGTATTATATGGGTTTAACCTTTTTTAGGTGTTCATTAGAGCAGATAAAATATATATAGACAATTCATAAGGTACCAGAGCTGGAAGAAGTCTTTCTGGATCAAAGTTTAGAACTTAAAATTAGGTTAATAATAGAAGAGTTTAGGCCCATTCTAATCTTAAACTTTAGAGACACATGCCAAAAAGTATTTAGCAAGTGGTATTGTATCACCCTCCAAGTATCACATACAAGTGTCCAAATGACATAACAACATGTGGCATGAATTTTTTTTTATATATAAGATAAGCATTTATGCAAAGCTTTTGTCAAATATACATTGTACTTTTATTTACATACATAACTTGCTAACAAAATAGAAACATAGTTTAAATATAAAATTGCTTGAAACCTATGAGGATGATGCTCATGAGTATGTAGATGTCGACACCATGTCTGCCTTTTAACCCACCTGAGCTCACAAAGAATTACACTTCAAGCTCTAATCAACAAGTTCTTCAAGCAAGTATATCTATTGCCTGAAAACCACAATTGAAAAGGAATGAGCTTGCGACTCAATAAGAAATTATTAATATAACCAAACATATAATACTCCTCAAGAACAAATTAAGGAGGAAATATAATAAATAACATTTCTACACATCAAATTATAAGAATTTAATATTTAGACTGCACACGGAAGTCCATATGACAAACGAGTAAGTGAGTACTAAAATGTCAAGCTTAATTAGAGAATCTTAAAAATAGATTCTACTCAAACTCAAAGCATGAAAGTTGTAGAAGACTCTTTAAAGTTTTTGCAGCATCAAACCATGCCTCATTTAAAGCTCTATAGCTCAAGTTATGATCAAAATATGAAGATAACAGTGCGCAGAAGAAGGGCTGACTCGTCACGACTCAGCACACTCGTGCTGAGTCGGCACCCCAAGTGCCGAGTCGGCACTGGCACCAGAAGACTTAACCTGACTCGACCCTTCAGACCACGTCGCACTCTTTTGGCCATAACTCCCTCTACAGAACTAGGATTCAAGTTATTCAAGAGGCTATGGAAAGCTATTTCAGAGGGCTACAACTTTCATAAAGACATATACTTATAGATTGACAGAAATGCCTTTGACTCTTCATCAAAGCACAATAATCTTTCTCGAAATTAAATATAACTCAATTCAAGCCACAACAAGAGTTCTAAACATTTAAAACATCATTATTGGTGTTTCATATACACCAATTCATACTATTCAATAATTCACATTTCTCAAATCATCAATCTCACATTAAAGCCACATTCAACACAGTTTATATGAACATAACGTAACATTTTATGGTGCCTCATATACACCAATTCTCATTATTCAACACTTCACAACTATCGTTCCCATATATCACAACTCACATTCATTCAACATGCAATATATATATACACACAATGAAAAAATGCATAGATATGCAAGTTAGTAACTGGCCGGATTTCTCGACACTCATCACGCACGTTTCACAATATTCGTTCCTTTTTATATAACTGTGGCCATTCCTGAGACCTGAGACTCTCTGTCCAGCTCAGTCTCAGATCTCATACGTATATATATTTCATCTAAATGGCCACATCTGAGACTTTCTGCCCAGCTCAGTCTCAGATCATGGGGCTTAATCTCCACACATACATATTTCCTCATATCCTCACATTTTTCATATTCCTCACCTTATGCCATATGCATATAATTCATTATTCTCACCACAATTCATATATATATCATACCACACCAAGTGGCTTGTACCACAAGTGTGTCAATATTCATGATTCATCATAGCATATTCTTAATCAATCCATTCATATACTCATCAACTATATACACACATTTATATCAATCTTGCCACAATCAAAAGCATATTTTAGATAACAAAGTAATGTAACTTTAGTTACATGAGAATCATTATATGTAAGCATTATAATAATAATTACTTACAAAAAAGATTCAACTCCTTCACAAACAAAGTTCTCCCTATTGAGTAGGGTTTCCACTTCCTCTTCTAACTCATACATATTATATATATATCACAATTCCAACAATCAATATATATATTAACCTTAACTCATAAAAGAGCCACTAATTGCTCATAATTCAAAATGACCTAGACACACACACATAAATCCAATAACCCCTAAATTGCTAACAAAGCTAGGGTTATATGTCTACAGAAAATTCTAATTGGAATCACTCAATTTGGATGTGTGTGAAATTAATTATAGATTTTAGAATCCATCTAACCAAAATAGAGCATCTAGTGAGCAGTAAAATGTTAGGTCTTAATTGACTTAATTTCCTAGCAATGAACTCAACCAAAACTCAAAATATAAAATTCAAGAGGACTCTCAAAAGTTTCTAGGGAGTCCAACCTCACTCAAATCAGAGCTGTATAGCTCCATTTATGGCCAAACCAATGGGACTGAAAAATTGAGGAAATATACCTGAAATCGCAACTAATAACAACTCAACTTAAAATAATCAATATCAACAAGTAAGCTTACCAAATTGACTTTAATGGAAAAAAGACTCTTTAATGTCCTCTAAATACTAGCTCAAGCAAGATCAAAACCCTTAAAATCTAATAAAAAAATCACTCTTCTTTTTCTTCTTCCCCCAATTCTCTACACAATATTCACATATACACCCACACATGCACACACCAACCAATTAAACAATTACACTTGGCCATCCTTAAAGTCCTCCCTCTCATAATTACATACTAAGTATAATTATCACTTAAAAATAATAACAATAATATTATAATAATATATATATCCAAATATCCTCACAAATAGCTACTTAACTCCTTAATGACTTGGAATAATTCACTTTAGCCCAAAACTTTAGAAAGGTAACAATTCACTCTAAACTTCCTTTCCAATTTGATCCTTCTGTACACTTATACCTATATTTAAACTTAAAAAAAGTCTACCAATTCTTATGCATAAAATACAATATACACATCACTTCCACATGTGCTAAAGGGCGGGTGTTATATTTATTTCCCCCTTAAAAGAATTTTGTCCTTGAAATTTATGACTTACCACTTTTCTTGAATAGTTATGGATATTTCTTCTTTATTAGCTCTTCTATTTTCTATATTACTTCTCCTTTCGATATAGAATTAATAACATACGTCAATTCAAATTTGTTTTTGAAACCTCTATCTCAGGCTTTTGTATTACGTGACTAGGATCCGATCTATACCGTCTCAACATAGACATATAGAATACTTCATGAATAGAAATCAATTTCCCTAGAAAAAATCAATTTATATGCTAACAATTCACCTCCTCCATAATATCATACTATCTCACGTATTTCGGACTCAATTTTCCTTTCCTTATAAATCTTAAAACTCTCTATTTAGCCTTCTTAAAGCTATACATAATTTTTCACACTCAAATGAAACCCAAAGAAACTCAGAGATACTTCAAAACATACTTAACATTATCAATTCAATTCATTCAAAATTATATGATATTCAATCAATCACGAGTTTCAACATTTATATACATACTTTCATAGTCTCAATAGCTCTTTTCTACACCATTTCTCATTCACTAACACAAGCTCAAAGTATATCTATGTCCCCACATCATTTAATATTTACAATCAACTTATATATAGAGAGGATTATATGCGTAGCTAAATGTGTGTAGTTGCACTTCATTGTCTCTAATACCCTCAATTATCAATTCCATACTAAAAAAAAGTATAAATATACCCAATAAGCAATTTAGTACACATTACATGAATCTCAATACTTTATTTAATGTTTGCATTCATCTTATCAATAATAACAACATTTTACAATAATTTCTATAAATGCAAGAATTCACATTCTCATATTTTACTCCCAATGTTTAATATCATTGGTCTTGTCGATGGACACTTAGCCAATCGACTTAATCAATTTCACTTAGTCGATGGTCATAAAGCCAATCGACATGTTTATCACATTGAATATTTTTAATCTCCTTCCATGGAAAAACATATACTAAACATATAACAAAATAATATACCATCATACATCCACATCACAACATATCTCATATCACAACTCAAGAATCATACTCATCTACATATATATCTTAACATAAATATCACATGAACAAGGCCAAGCCCATGTTATACTCACTTGGCATATTATATAAATATAACGCCCATATACCATTTTTAATACATCAAACAATACTAAAATTTTATAAATAATATTAATCACCTCTTATATTTCATACATTATATAATAACTACTTACTAAACTACTCCTACCTCGATAAGTGGAAGTTCCTCCTTACTCTTATAGCTCTTATACAAAACTACACATTAAATACATATATACATATTCTACAATTCAATCATAATCTAATCATGTACACAAATCCCAAAATTCTGATTCCCTGTAAAAATTTGCACTATGAATCTATTTCAATACCGTTGGTGGTTACAGCTCTGACAAAAACTGATATTCCTTTCTATACATCACTCTTCCATGTTACTTTCCTTGTTGACTACCAATCATGTTCAAACTTCTCTTATTTCCCACAGTTAATGCTTTCCCACTCTCTCAAACCTAGCTAATAACAAAGAGCCCTAATTCATAAGTCGAAGAAGTCTCCTCATACTATCATGACTGTCTGAATATAAAGACTATTACTCTTCCTATTGTATTCACACATATTCTGTCTGTTGTCCTAAAACCTTACATGAGTCACATAACTTCCATAACTTTGCTTAAAAATTTTAATCCATTTTTCCCCATCATTTCCTTTTTAAGGAAAGTAATTTCCTCACTCTCAATTTATTTGACTAAAGTAGGATACAACTATCTTTCCTTGCCAAACTATTTAGAAATACTTGTCATACTCTTCTTATCATAATCATATCTACTGTATGAATCACTCCCCAATGACATAATCAGAATTTATAATATCCATCCCACATTTTGAATGTCTTCTCAGTAAGAGAACATTCTGCTATCCAAAGTCACCAATATCTAAATTCTCAAATGGTCTTTCCCCAAATAATATAACATCTTCCCATTAATCAAACAAGTCCTCATCTTAAAGGAATAAATAATTAGTCCACATCAAAATATAGTTCACTAATTCATAATCAACATATAATTACTCCCCAACATCTTGGTTCTATACAAATAAAAATAATGTCATCATAATGTATTATTCAATCCATCAATTTATCTTCTTTCAACTCCCAAGATACTATTCTTTATAAATAATCAATACTGATGCAATCCTGGTTATAATTTAAATCCAAATCTGCCTTCTAATACTGAATAATTGCCATAGTTGATCTGGAACACCTTAGAAAATTTTATAATTATAACTTCACCCATTACCTCTATGTTCTCTACTCCCGAATATGAATAACTATCTTTTTATATAATAAGTTATAATATCATGATAGTTCCATACCTAATTTATTTCCAAAATAATATTAATCCTTCTTCAACTCCATAACTATTAAGTTCACACATTTTATAAGAGATAATTATCCTAAACAAAATCTTTATCACCATTTTTCTTCTATTTGTTTTACTTGACTCAATTAGTTATGATTTTCCATCACTTTTTATCAATGGACAGTCTTTTACAATTTGACCCGGTTCTCTTCAATAATAACATATTTGTCGCTTAGGCCCCCATCACTTACCTAAATATTTCTTACCACCATCGTTGTAATTACAACCTAGAAATATTTTACCACTCATAAATTTATCATCATTTTTTTATCTTTTAGACTCTTCAAATTCCCTACTAAGTCTTTCCTTCATTATTTAGCTAAACAAATGCTTACTATATCCTCTAAAATCACTTTGTTAATGTAACACCCGCTCTTCTAGCACACGTGTGTGGTGTGTGAGATACCTTTTATGCATATTTGATAATGAATTATTTGAGTTTAGTTTGGGTAAATATATTACAGAAAGGACTAGATTATAAGGGCTTATCTGAAGCAAATATAAGTTGAAGGATTTAATGCATAAAAGAGTGATTCATTAAGGACTAAAGTGGAGATTTGGCAAGTAAATATCATAAATTTGGCTTAATCTTCTTCTACCCTACGTGAGCATGCATGTATGTGGATGTATGTATGTATATAGGTGAGTGAAGGTTAGAGGAAGTTACACCATTTTCATTTCTTTCAAACTAGCAAGGGTTTGATATATATATATATATATATATATATATATATACATATGTATGTATGTATATAGGTGAGTGAAGGTTAGAGGAAGTTACACCATTTTCATTTCTTTCAAATTAGCAAGGGTTTAATATATATATATATATATATAGAGTTGCTTTGGGCTGGTAAAAGGAGAATTAAAGCTGTGTTTAACAACCCCCTTAGTGCTAGAACATCTTTTGGTAAGTGATTTGTATTTTAATTGAGTTTTTGTTTGAGTTTGGGTAGTTGAGTCTCGTGCTCTATTTTGGCTGAATTTTTACCTTCTGTAATTTGACCATAATTAGAGATACACACCTCTGATTTGAACAAGCCTTAGTATTCTGGAAACCTTAGGGATCCTTTACAAGTTTCATGTTTTAAGTTTCTCAAAAATTTATGGTTAGAAGGGTCTAGTGAAGCAAAACATTTTGGTGCTCACTAAGTGCTCTGTTTTAAGTGAAATAGGTTGTTACTTCCATAAGTACTTTTATGCATGTTCAATTGAAAT
>CATIWO010437600.1:0-12885 GCA_949673435.1 Macaranga tanarius
AATTCTGAATTGTGGTTCTAATGAACACTACTTGAATTTGTTGTTAGTATTTATATTAGTTAATATAGTTAGTAATTCTTAAGTAGTTTTAGAATAGTTAGAACAAATTAATATCTTCTTATATATCATTTGCCTATCCATCTAAGTATCTATCCGGTTAATACAAAATTGCTCCAAATTCTCGAGTGTTCGACACCCTTCTTACTCTATACTTAGTCTTAGAGATGAGGGTATTATAATTTGACTCGCATCACTAACAACTAAGGGTTTGGTAACACTTACAAAACTCCAATTTGGTAGCACTCTTGATAAGCTTTGGTTGATGTTGATCTACAACTCCTAGCTCCCCAAATGTGAAGCCTCTAGCTTGAAACACACAAGTTGCACAAGGATGATCTTCAAGGATGGTGAAGTTGTGCCCACAAACCTCTTTTTTGTTTTAAACCTAAGAGCTTGTTAGAGCCACTCCAAGCTTGAATGTATGGAACAAGGATGCAACCTCCAATGGATGATAGACTTTGAACTTATACAACTCTTGTACAACAATGGCTTTTAACTTGAAAGCACACAACTCTTATGTAAATATGAATTCTTTACACTTAAAGAAGAAGAAGAAATAAGACACTCTCAATCATTTTCTCTCTTTTGTTAGAATATCAAATTTTCTCTCAAATGTGCATTAGCATTAGTTGGCTTAGTTGTCACTACACACTCCACTAACTATCAACTATAACCAATTTGATAATAATTAGTAATAGCTTGAGTATCTCATACTCAAGCCACATGTAATGCCATAGCTTGAGTGTCTCACACTCAAGCCACATGCATTACTATAGCTTGAGTGTCTCACACTCAAGCTACATATATTTGATAGATTGAGTATCTCATACTTTGTCTATATGTATGGCTTTGCTTTACAAGTGAGTGGGTTGTGTTTGGTTACATGGATGACCTTAGCCTTGATATCATTAATACTTAATGGATATGGGCTAAGGTTATTAGTATATAGACTTCTCTATACTTAGAGAAGGGCCACTCCATACCAAACTAGATAACTTATGGGCTTATTTAAACTCTTTAAATAAAGCCCCATCCTAAGTCTATTTCAAGTCCATCTTTATCAATATACATATGATCCATCTCATGGCCCATCTTTATCAATATATATGGTCCATTTCATGGCCCATTTTTGAATGCATTCGAAGGCAAATATTAATCTAGTTCTTGAACTTAATATCACATGTTAAAACAAGTCCAAATTAATATTTATTTAATTACAATTAAGTGCCAATCTTTGAATTTAGATTTCAGGATATGCTAAATCCCCGCATACGCACAAATCTAATTCAATTAATTTAATTAATTAATTAAACTCTTTAATTAATAATTAAATTAATATTAATCTCCATAAGTGCAACCTTTGTGTGTGTGACTTACTAAGTTCAAGTCTAAATGGCAATGGAAAATAATATTAACACTTAATATTATGGAAACATATTTCCATAATAAATGTGAAAATCCCAATTAATTATATTTAGTTCCCATAAGTCGTGAGTGACCCTAACATAGATCTTACGACTACCTAATTAGAAATAAATGCTTTATGTAGATCCACAAGAACCATAGAATATAATTACCATGCACTAAATGTTCATTCATTATAAGATCCTGATATCTGCTAGAGTCATGGTTTAGTCAAACTCTAATTGCCTAAATCATATGACCTCATCTTAAGTTTAATTCTCGATAAAATATGACTTCTACTAGAAACTCTTTGTAGCACCGAAACTCTTTTTGGGTAAGTTAAGTTTGACCTGGCCAAGTACTTATTCATCAAGAATAACTTAGATAGTATAGGATCTTATCCTGGTTCACTCTAGGTAATGAATTCCATCTTGGCCGATCACTCATCCCTACATATAACTAACTAGAGCCACCACATACCATATACCCACACGTGGCTAGCATAAGTATGTAAGAGGTAACAAACTCTAACCAACCATATGTGGATGACCGTATCGCCTCAGGTTAAAGAACCATATGTACCATTATGTCCAAGATTGTGATTATTAACAAAAGTGAATATTCATACAATCACCAATCTTACATCACTGTTCGATCCACCCATCACATGAGTATCCACATGTCTATTCTGATATCTCAAATCAAGTAGTATGAGACTCACTCCCTCCCACTATCGATATCACATACCGATCAAAGAAAATAGATAGAGGTGATAGTCTAGAGATTAATACTACCTAAATATTAATCCAACGACTATGAACATTTATAGTATATGTACTAAATAATTTTGTCACTCATATTATCAAATGTTGATAATAAACTTATCTAACATAATACTAAGGGTAAATACTCAAATAAACAAACACTTTAATTTAAATGAATATTTTATTACCATAGGGATAAATATACAATGTCTACATACAATAATGGCCCTAGGGTACATCTATACTAACACGTGTCACCTCAGGTCAAAGGACTATATGCACCATTATGTACAAGATTATGATTGTTGAAAAAAGTGAATATCCATGCAATCACAAATCTTATGTCACATGTTCGATCCACCCATCATATGAGTATCCACATGTCTATTATGATATCTTATATCAAGTAGCATGAGCCTCATTGCCTCCCACTGTCGATATCACATACCGATTAAGGAAAATAGACAGAGGTGATAGTCTTAGGATTAATACTACCCATATATTAATCCAACGACTATGAACATTTATAGTATATATACCAAATGTGTTTGTCACTCATATTATCAACTCTTGATAATAAATGCATTCAACATAACACTTAATTTAAATGAATATTTTATTACCATAGGGATAAATATATAATGTCTACATACAAGAATGGCCTTAGGGCATATCTACACTAACATGTACCCTTAATCCCTTTTCCCTTCTACTTTATATAGTGGTGAATGGCTATATATATTATGCTTGTTGTGAATGTTTGCATTTTATTTGCCATTATGAATTCAAAATTAGGGTGATGTGACAATTAAATAGGTGTTGTATAACGAGAAACAATCAAGTAGAAACCACTTCCCAAATTCACAATCTCTAACAAAGGGGAACAGATTTTATGTAGTACTAAAAGTTTATTTCCCATTCTTGAGTGATTGGGCGATGACTCCAACTAAACGAGGCTTTTTCAAAAATTTTAAAAAAAAGGATTCTCAATCCGCCCTCTTGAAAGGCATATTTAGCCTAATCTGGTACCGTAGTCGCGAATTACCTGTGGTGCCTGATAAAAACTAGCTCACTCATAATGCTACAAAGCCCTTAAAATGCGTAATTATTGCGAGATTTGAATCGGAGAATTCAAAATTTTTTTTAATAAGAATTTCATTAGAAACTGTAATCCGCTCTCAAAATTAATTAAAATTTTCAATTTGTTCATCAAATATTCTTATTTTATTTTTCATATATGAAATTTGTGTATGCAAATAATATAATACAAAAATACTAAAATAATAAACATTTCTTAAAAATTCAGTTTGGTTCGATCGATTCGATTTTTAATATTAAAATTTCAATTTGGTTTGGCTAGTTCAATTTTTTGAATTAGTTTGATTCAGTTTTCAAAACTTTTTGGTTCGGTCAGAAAAATCTCTAAAACCAATCAAACTAACTGAATGAACAGCCCTAATTTCAACCATCAGATGTACCATAAATTCATAGTTGAAATTTTATGACACATGTATAAGTCGACTCCTATTATATATATATATATATATATATATATATATATATATATATATATATATATATAACATGTGTCACTCTCCATATTTTAATATTCACTCCTAAAAGCAAATATATCAAACCGTTAAAAAATATAATTTTTTCTTAAAAATATTTAAAAATAAAAAATTTAAAGATAAAAATTTTACTACAATTGTTTAGTATTATTTTTTAACTAAAACACTACTATATATATGTCAATACTAACCTAATAATTTTTAAAACTAGTCCTATTATAACTAAAAAAATTGTGGCAACAAAAAAATAAAGAAAATAAACTTTTTGTGATATATTTTATTTTTTAGTTTATTTAATTGCTATTTTATTAAAATTATTTAATTTAATTATTTTATTATGGATCCCGTCAAATAGTTTTCTATAATTCTTCCTAAAATAGAAATTCTAACTTTCTAGAAAATCAAAACTAAAATATACAAAATAATTCTCCAAAGAAACTACTCCTAAATTTAATCAATTGGAGATTTTATTTTTCGGTTAAAAAAATGAGACAATGATACCGTAAGT
Source organism: Macaranga tanarius (assembly GCA_949673435.1). Taxonomy (NCBI): domain Eukaryota; kingdom Viridiplantae; phylum Streptophyta; class Magnoliopsida; order Malpighiales; family Euphorbiaceae; genus Macaranga; species Macaranga tanarius. The sequence continues at coordinate 4,308 of CATIWO010437600.1, forward strand.
CCTAAAAGTACAGTCGATTTCATAATTTAGACCTATAAATGAATTTATTAATAATTGAGTTCTATAAAAATTTAAAATTATCACCATTAATCATAATCTGTTAACTCTAACTATTTGTGTGGACATGATACACATCAACTTTTTTTTCACACCTCAGCTACCATGTCACTCCATCTTTTACACCTCATCTTCCACATCACCCTTATTCTTCTTCTTCTTGTTGTTCTTCTTTTTTGCTTTTGCATTTTTTCTTTACAATTTCTTTACTCCAATTTTTATCTCCTCATGAACCGCTTTAACTTACATCTCTTCCCTCAAATTCACCCTTCTCTTACCGTAGTCGCCACTTACTTTGGTTCTCTCCATGTGTTTTCTCCCTTAAATTCAAAAATCCCTACGAGCAAGAGCTAAAATAATCTCTTGAGCAATTCCCAAACCCACTTTACTACTTATATTTATTTTTTTAATATTATCCTTCTCTTCCTCATACCTAAAATCATTTACAGTAGTAAACCCTGTGGCTTTGACACCTTTCCAAGAGCAGAAATAACTTTGTGGCTTTGATTTTTTATGAGAAATTTCATTTTTTTTCACTTTACTATGTTTGATTTTTACTAGTAATATTTGATTTCTCTTATTGGATTCCAATTTATGACAAAATTAAGGACCACTTGTTGTTGTTGTTGTTGTTGTTGATGTTGGGTAAAGTTAAATCACTAAGATCTTATTTGCATGAGTTACTCATGTTCAAGAGGCTGTGGGTTGTGGGTTTAAATTTATGATGTTCTCCTTTTGTTTTATTTATTTTTAGATTCTAAAACTTGAGTATGAAGAATTGTAAACAACCAGAAAAAGGAAATGAAATTCAAGGAAATAATAATGTTTCTTTCCTTTTAATGTTTATTATTAAAAAAGAAGAAGAAGGATGACATGAAAGTTGGATGATGTGGAAGATGAGGTGTAAAAAATAAGGTGATGTGACAACTAATATGTGAAAAAAAAGGTTAATGTATATGCCATGTTAATATAAACCGTTAAACTTAATGGTAAAATATGGTAAAACTTAATGTGTATACAAGGCAATAGCTTCCATAGAGGATGTTTCTCAAGTACTGTCTATTGATGATCCCACTGCCAACCAACATAAGAAGAGCAACTCAGGGGAGTTAAGAAGACTTGATAAGAATAAGATAAAGAAAGTTTATCATAATAACCCCTTTGAAGCCACACAACTTTATGTCAATGACATGTTTCATGATTTTCAATACCAAGTTGCTGCCCTTGCTTGGGATGACTTACAAGAGAGATTTAATGGCACTCCACCTTCTGAAATTCCTTCAATGATAGAAGCTATATGCAGATTCCTTGATATATTAAAGAAGTTTGAAAGCATTTATACTTCAATCCCGAAGAATCATTTAGAAGGTTTCATTCACAAGATTTATGAAGTAAATGAGAAGGAAGACAAATTTCACTCCAGTATATTAGCTAATGATCAAGCTAACCAAGTTAAGAAGCTGAAAGAGCAACTGAATGCTTCACTGGCACTTAAGAATGATGCTATCACCTATCTATCCTCTTTAGAGGCTAAACTTGTTGAGTTTGAAGAAGAGCTCAAGAGAATAAATACTGAGAAGAAAGATGTTGAGTCTTCTTTATAAATAACCAAAAAGAGCATTCAAGAAAAGCAAAGCAATATTTCTAAAATTCAGGTTGAAATCTCTAACATTGAGAATACTCATGTTCATAATGCAACTGATGAAGCTAGACTACAAGAGATTCGTAATCTATTTAAAGCAGATTTTATTTATATATTTTCTCTCTATCTTAAGTTTTCCATTTTCATGTAACAAAACAGCAATTTAGGCATTGAATGGAATAAAACATAAGCTTTAATTTTCTTCATTTCTTTTGTTATTTATTTTATCATTGATCAATGTCTTATAATCCTCTTTAAATCCATCTCTAACTTGATTGACTTTTATTTTTAGTTGTTGTGACTGGACTTGGCATAAAACTAAGCTGCTTATGTACTTCCTTATGAAAGATCAAGTCAAAACGTAGTTAAAAAGGATTACAACTATGGCTCAAAAAAAATTTTCTTTTTTTTTTATGACTAAACTAGGCATGAAACCAAGCTGCCTATGTACTTTCTTATAAAAGATCAAGTCAAATATAATTTATTACAAGGATTTTTTTAATTTTAGGGCCATTCACAGCTTTAGCTCATGCGGGCCAGGAGTGTCACAAAGTTTTAAGCATAGTACCTTTTCAAGAATCTTCCATTTATTGGTCTAATACATAACCCATCTTCATCAACTATTTTGTAAGCGCCATTAGAGTAAACTTAATGAATAACATAAGGACCATCCCAATTTGAAAAGAACTAGTTTCCCATGCGCCGTGAGAGGTTAATTGGTCTTCTAATTGCAAGGACTAGATCACCAACTTGAAAAGAGCGAGGATGCACTTTTTTATTAAAGGCTTTGTTCATCCTAGCTTGGTAACATTCTAGTCTCTATTATGCTTCAAGCCTCTATTCATCTAAAGATTCTAGTTCTTTAAGGCGTAGGTGCATAGTGTCTTTATTTGAAATGCCTTCTTAAATAGCAATCCTTAAGGATGGAACTTGGCATTCTAGTGGCAATACAGCTTCAGAACCATACACGAGTGAATATGGAGTTGCCCTTGTTGTCGTCCTATGTGTAGTCTAATAAGCATATAGAGCTTCCCCTAATCTTTCATGCCAAACTTTCTTTGTATGACTTACAATCTTCTTCAACAAATTATATAAAGTTTTATTGAATGTTTCTGTAAGACCATTGGTTGGTGCATGATATATGAAAGAGTTATATTGTTTGAATTTGAACTCTAGGTATAACCTATCCATTGCTTTATTGTAGAACTCTTTCCCATTATCAGTGATAATGTAGCAGGGCACTCCATGGTAAAAAAAATGATGTAGTCTTTTATAAACTCCACCACTATTTCCTTTTTTACTTCTTTGAGCGCCACAGCTTCAACCTATTTAAAAAAGTAGTCAGTTATAGCCAAGAAATAAAGATGCCCTTTTGAACTCTTTGGCAAAGGACCAACCACATCCAATCTCCAAGCATTAAATAGCCAAGAGGCAATAGTTGGATGAAGTGGCTCCGGAGGCTAGCGAATAATATTAGCATGGAACTAATAACCTTCACACTTCTTGGCATCCTCCATATAATCTTTCACCATTTTTGGCTAGTAGTATCCTATCCTCTTAATATGCAAATGCAATTTAGGCCCTGATTGATGGACCACATACACCCCTGAGTGCACTTCTTCCAATGCCTTAGCTGCTTCTTCCTCACCTAAGCAACGTAACCATATGTTATCAAAAGAACGACGATAGGGGGTGTCTTTGTATATAATAAAGCATAATGCTTGCCTTTTGATTTTTACTTTATGTCAAACTTCATCTAGCAGCTTTCCATAAGTTAAATAATCTATCAAAGGTTGACCAATCTTCTTTTTCTACTTTAAAGATAGAAACATAGTTCACTTGTTTATAGTCATCATTAATTTTGGGCATACAAGTTGGCACTACCCATCTGCTACAAATAGGAATTCTAACTTCTGCATCCGATAGAGCTAAAGTTACTGTGAGGTTGGTATGAGCATCTTCCTTGGCAAATGTTCAATGCATACATCATTAAACTGCTCAAGCTATTTAGTTGCATGCTGGAAGTAAAGAACTAGTTCAGGCTTCTTCACATCATAAGCCAAGAGAAATTTGTCGATCACTAGCTTAGAATCTCCAAACACTTTAAGATGAATTATGCCCATGTTTGTCGCCATTTCGAGACCAAACATGAGTGCTTGGTATTCAACTACATTGTTTGAGCAACATTCAGTAAGACTAAAGGCATATAGAAGCACATCCCCTTCTGGTGAGACAAAGATAACCCCAACCCCTACACTATCTTAACAAGCGGCCCCATCAAAGTGCATCTGCCAAGGCAATCCTTTAATGAAAAAAACTTCTTCATCTGGTGAGTCATCAGAGAATTCCCAATCATTTGGAATTGGATGACCATCTAGAAAATCAGTAAGAGCTTGACCTTTTACTGCCTTTTAAGAAACAAAGCTTATGTCAAACTCTTATAGGAGAAGAGCCCACTTTGCTAGCCTTTTAGAGAGAACCGATTTAGACATTATGTACTTGATTGGATTGGCTCAGGAGATCAATTGAATTTGATGAGCTTGTAAATAGTGTTTGAGCTTTTTGATGGAAAACATTAATGCCAAACACATCTTCTCAATTGAGGAATAATTTCACTCGGCCCTACTCAAAGTTCTACTAATGTAATAGAGTGCACATTCCTTTTTTTCATCATTTTCTTATGCCAACAAAACTCCTGAATAGCATTTTTGGGCAGCAGTATACAAAATTAAAGGATGACCTAGAATGGGGGCCTATAGAATTGGAGGACTTAGCAAGTACTTCTTTATGTTCTCAAAAGCATTGCGACAAGATTGCTCCTATACAAAAAAAAACATCCTTTTTCATCAACCTATGAAATGGTTGACATCTTCCAGCAAGGTTGGATATGAAATGACGAATATATGCCAATTTCCCTTGTAAACTCTTCAACTCGTGCATGTTCCTTGGCTCAAGCATTTTCAATATAGCATCAATTTTGGATTGATCTATCTCATTTCCTCAGTGTCGCATAATGAACCTTAAGAATTTGCCTACTGAAACTCCAAAAGCACATTTTTGAGGATTCATTTTTAGTTAATACTTCCTCAATTGCTCAAAAACCATTTGCAAGTCCTGGAGATGATCTTCCTTTTTTTTTGGTTTTGACCACCAATTTGTCAACATAGCACTCGACATTTTTATGTGATATGTCATCAAAGATTTTCTGCATGGCCCGTTGGTAAGTTGCACCTGCATTCTTCAAACCAAAAGGCATGACTTTGTAGCAGTATATCCCTTTGGGAGTACGAAATGCAGTCAATACTTGATCCTTTTTTGCCATTAGAATTTGGTTATATCCAGATGAACCATCCAGAAATGATTGGATTTCATAATACATTGTAGTATCTATTATTATTTCTAGAATTGGTAGCGAAAAGTCATCTTTAGAACAAGCATAATTCAGATCCCTGAAGTCAACACAAACCCAAATTTGCCCATTCTTCTTTCTTACGAGCACTATATTAGAAATCCAAGTAGGATACTGGACCTCTTCAATAAACTTTGCATCAATGAGTTTATTAACCTTATTCTCTATTTATGGTATCAATTCAGGATGAAAACATCGTTGAGCTTGCTTGCTTTATCACCTTAGCACCCTTTTCTACAACTAAATGATGAACAACTATTTTTGGCTCAAGTCTTGGTATTTCTGTATATGTCCATGCAAAGATATCATAGTACTCTGAAAGAAGTTTGATGTAATCTTTAATTTCTTCAGGCGTCAGGTTTGCACTCAAGAAGACTGGACGAGCATCTTTAGGGGTTCCAAGGTTAACTTTTTTCAAGTCATCAACTGCAACCTTATTCCCTTCTTTAAATGTAGGAGGAGCATCTTCAACGCCCTCTTCAATGAGGGGTTCTTCATCATCAACCTCTTCTATAGTGATATGGTTAATTACTACATTCACTTCTTCTTTGACCTCATCAATTGGATGTGGTCTTTGACCAGTGATAACTATCGTCTGTTGTCTTCCTTTTAATACTTGGCCAGTAGTCACTGCCCATTAAGTGTGCCTTTTTATTCTAAAAGGGAACTTACTACGTATGTCTTTTGAATTAGATTCAATAATGTGCTCTTTCTTCATCTTGAACTTCTTTCCTTTTGAAGTTGATACCTCAATTCTTATATGTACAGATTTTTGGGATGCTTGTGAGTTTTCAAGCCTTTGATTATCGATCCTATCAAACACTGAGATGTGATTGCTAGGGTTGCTAAGGTGATAAAAAATTGAAGTCCTCTCATTAGAAGTTCCATGCTTCTGATCCTCTTCAATTTATTCAAAAGTTATATGGTGTGAAGTTTCCCTACAAATCTTTAAATGCAATGGATAAGCAGAACTATACCCTAAACCTACTTTAGATGCTATAAGCTGATTCTTCTCCTTCCATACCAATTAAGGCTTATTAGCATTTTGCTCACTCATTTTAGAACTTGTAACTTCTTCTTTTGCTAACTTGGATGTATTTTCTTAGCCATAGCAGGCTATAAATAGTAGCTTGTAGGCATTTGGATCAAAACCATTGGTCCCTTTTGTCGGCAGATCACTATATTCTATTATAAGACCTTGGAATGGCTTCACGAATCCTTGTAGTAGAGGTTTACAAACATTTGAAGATGTAAGACTTGTAACTGGTAAATTTAAATTTTGTAAAATTTTGATGATTCCCTCCTCATCTATATTTGAATTTGGCATGACTTCGCTTTTCAGTGCTTCACAGGACACAACGACTGGCTGAGAAGTTTAGCTTGTAGAAACATCACTTCTTGTAATCTTTTCTTACATAGTGGCTCCTTTTGCACTTCTAGCAATTCCACCAAATATTCTCAAGTCACTTTTTTTTTCTTCATATATGGTTGAGTCATCATAGAAATTTGCATCAGCGAAATAAGATTCCACTATGGTAAAAGGTTTAGAGTCAGCCTCCACCTTTTTCACTTGTCTATTTTGGCAATACTTAAAGCACTAGTGAAGGGTAGATGAGACAATACCATTCTTATGTGTCCACATCCTTCCCAGTAGCATTTTATAGGTGGTTCTACCATTAATCATATGAAATAAAGCATCTGACTTGGATTCGTCCATGAGCAACGTTAGCCTAATTTTTCTTAGAGTTCTTTACCCCCCTTGGTTGAACCCCTGAATTGTTAAATGACTCTTCATAAGCTCATCCATTGGTATTCCCAAGTTTTTTAGGGTCTTGAGCGGTAAGATATTTATAGTAGATCCATCATTTTTTAAGATTCTATTAATCTTCTGCTCATTAACATATCCTTAAACAAATAGTGGGCGATTATGCAATTTGGACCTGAGTAACAAGTCATCATCAGTAAAACATATCTTTGTTGTACAAAAACACCAAGTAAGCTTCTTGAACTCAATTTTTTCTTCCTCCACATCTTCATAATCATTTGAATCTTCATTTAGGTAGTAGTAAGCAATGATATCATCAACATAATCCGAGAATTTCTTTGGCAAAAACTCTTTAAGAGTCATAAGTTCGCTTAGTTTCTATGTGAACTCATCCTCTATCATAAACAAGGGCACTCTTCCCTTTGTCACTTTCAGGGTAGCTGACCTTCGAACATGCTTTCTTATAATCTTAGCTCTATTAGGAGTGAACTTTGGTGTAGGCATGTTTCTCTTTCTCCCCCTCTTTCGAGTAATAAGGGTCCACTCTTCTTCAGCTTTAATATTTTAAAGCTTGATGCCCCCATTTGAATGTGAAACACTTTGCATAATAACCTATGTGGATTGAGGTAGAATTTGGCCATCAATAAGGTGCACCAAAACATCAATCGGTTCAAAACTTCCAAACTTCATAGTTCCAGAATAAGGAACTATGATCGAGGTCATGATAAAAGTCACAGTTTCTTCATCAAAAACAACTTCCCCTTTCTCATGCAACTGCATAATTTTATCTTTTAAGATCAAACACTTTTGAATAGGATGACTGACCAACCGATGGTACTTGCAGTGATTTGGATTATTTACTTGATCAACTTCTTCAGGGTGCTTCATCTCAGGTAGCTGAATAAGATTAGCTTCAAGTAAGTCATCTAACATTTGAGGAATGCTAGAATCAGGAAAAGGATACTCCTTCTCTTGTTTTTCTTTTAAAGTGCCCTACTTTGTTCCTTGACCTCAAGCAGTGGCAGATTTCTCTTCTTGTTTTTTCTCAATTGTTAATGAGAGCTTCAAAGGCTTCATACTAATAGCCATGGATTGTTTACTTTCAGCCTTTATTGAAGGTTTGCCCCCTTTACGAGACTCTTGTTTTTCTTTCCCTTTCTTTAGGTCCTCCATCGGAAAAGTTTGTGTTCCAGCATTAACAATGCTAAGTTCCATGTCATGAGCATAAGTAGCTAGTTCTTCAAAGGTTTTAGGTTTGATACCTTAAAGAATATAGTGCAGTCCCCAATGCATGCCTTCAGTGCACATCTCCAAAATAGAAGCTTCAGAAAAGTGATCTTTGCAGTTAAAGATCAAAGTCCTCCATCGATTAATGTAATCAATAACAAGTTCATCCTTCCATTGATATATACTCATGAGCTCTATCATGCTAACAATTCGGTGAGTGCTATAGAAGTGATTGAGAAATTCTTATTCCAACTATTCCCAATTGTCAATGGAGCTTAGCTTTAAGTAAGTGTACTAATCAAATGCATTCACCTTCAATGATTGAATAAGTTGTTTGACCATTAAATCACCATAGGTGCCAACATTATTGCAAGTCTCCATAAAGTGGGCCAAATGTTGCCTAGGATTACCCTTACCATCAAATTGTTAAAACTTTGGTGGTTGCTAATTAGTAGGCATCTTCATAAGATCAATCCTT
>CATIWO010437643.1:0-11470 GCA_949673435.1 Macaranga tanarius
TCTTCAATTAATGTATAGCTTGTGATTTTTAAACTTAGATGATAATTTGAGGATTAAGAGATTTTTGATATTTAATAAATTTAATGCAAATTCCTCTTAATTATGATTGAGACTCATAAGTTAATGTTTAAATTTGTTAATCATGACTTGGGCAAGATGGAGCGTAAAACGCACTTGCTAAGTTTTTGGTGAATTGGAGCATAAAATGCATTCACTAAATTAATATAGTCATATTAAAAATGAAAATAATGAAAGAATGATTGAGATAGAGCGTAAAACGCACTCATGATGATAGAAAAGAAAGAAAAAAAGAAAAAAAGAAAAAAAAAGAGGAAAAAATTTTATGACTAGTTAGTGAATAGCATGATTTAGATATTAATTTGTGAAATTTTTGGTTGTAATTGAGAGGATAGCTTTTCACATGGTAATTTGTTGAATCCTTTGGTTTTTGAATTATTGTTTAGGCTTTTGAGTTATAAAGTATATATTAACTGGAGAATGTGCTAAGTGTGCAAGTAGTAATGGTTTTTGAGTTTTGTTCATATTAGTGATAAGATGTTGAGTAATGTTGCTTGAGGACAAGCAAATGCTTAAGTGTGGGGAAATTTGATTAGAGTGTAATTTATTATGTTTTAAGTATTAGATTTTATGTTATTTTATGTTAATTTGTTATAAGATATGGTATTTATGTTTAATTTGTGATTGTAGGTCATTGATCAAGGTTGGATGAGTATTAATTGAAGAATAGGAGCAATTGAAGTTGATTTTTGAAGATATTGTGAACACGGGCTACAACATGCCCGTGTGTATGACCGTGTAGAAGAGCTTTTGAGACACGGTTGAAGACACGGCCATGTGCTAGACCGTGTAGTTTACTGGAAGATTTGAGTACTTGGAACATGGGTCGAGACACGCCCGTATGTCAGGCCGTGTGATGCGCTGCCAATTTTACATACTTGAGAAAAGCTCGGGATATGCCCGTGTAGATGCCCGGATGTTGAATATATGGAAGACACGGGTGTGTAGGCAAAATACACGGCCGTGTATGCGGAAGAAAAATGATAAGATCAACTTCTTTTAACCCTAATCTAGAGGGAATTGTAGGGAAAGTATAAAAGGAAAAGTAGAACTCGAAGAAAACTATATTTTAACAGAAAAAAGGAGACTTTAGGGTATTATAAAAGATCAAAAGGGGAGATTGAAGAAAGAGGAGATCAAAAGATTGAGTTTTCTATTATTCTTCTTCCTAGTTCTTGTACTTGGTGATGGAATTCTTTTATTTGTCTTTTGAGTTTAGTTTAGTTTAATTATGTTAGGCTAGGGAATTAAGGATCCAAACATGACTTAATCCAATTTTCCTTCTTGATAAATCTTTTATTCATGCAAAGTTATGTTTATTGAGATTAATGTTTGTTTGTGTTTGGCCAGCATTGACCTGATTTAAATTGAGATTATGCATTGAGAGATGATTGTCGTAATGGAACTATAAATATAAACGTAATTGATTCATTGCTAGAGATAGATTGAATTGATTTATGTCTTTAAGAGTTGAGATTAAACTTTGTTATTGAATTGGTTAGGGTTTGTAATTGCAATGAGAATTGGATTGCATGATCTTAATTAAAGGGGTGCAGAGTAGTATAGTCAACCTTGAGAGAGGTGATTGTTATTTTAGATAACTCAGGATTTGCATAAATAATTAAAATAAGAGAAGGGAGATTGGTTAATGAGTGTAAGGTGAATTGATTTCCTAATGGTTGTTTTAGATTTGGTTAACTGATTATACAATTAGAGTTTATAGTTTATTTAGTTTTAGTTAATTATAATTAAATTGATCATTATAATTGGAAGCTTTAAATAATTAGAAATTGATTAATAGGTGGATATGTTAAAATCTCTATGGGAACGATATCTTTAGTACTACTTGTCGATTCTGTATACTTGCAGAGTTTTTCATAAACACTCACCATCCACCTCATAAAAGTAGCCACGTCAGTCTTACCACGTTAGTGCTCCATATGACCTAATTAGAGAACCTCAACTGTAGCACCCTCAAGTACCACATACATGTGTCTATCAAGATTTAACAACACAGTGTATGAGAAAAATTTTCATAAAAGATAAGTATATTTATATACATAAAACTTTTGTTTGATACATTGAAAATACTTAATAATGTATTTTACAAAATGTGCATATGTAGTAAAAAAAAAAGCTCAATGCCATAATAATGTGAATGGATATGGTTACACCAAGCTTACTTCGGACCCACCTGAGCTCTTAAGAAGACACCCTCAAGTGCAGTATCAACACGCACCACAAGCTAGTCTAACTACCCGAGTGCTGAAAACCACAATTACAAAGGAATGAGCTTGCGACTCAATAAGCAATTGTTAATACATGCAAGAAATAAGACTTCTCAATAACTAATTAAGAGAAATTTAATAAATTAACTAAAACATGGACTACACGGGCGTGTCTTTCCCCGTGTAGTCTATTGGACAAAATTCACAGTCAGGACACGGTCTGCAATACGGCCATATTTTGACCCGTGTACCTCACTGTCCAATTTTTCATATGTAGACACAACCAAGGTCTACCCGCGTACTTGCCCGTGTATCTTTCTATCCAAAATTCAACGTACATACAGGGCCAAGGACACACCCATGTCTTAGCCCGTGTATCTCACTAGACAAAATTGCCACCTTCAACATGCCCGTATCTCAACACACGGTCTGAGACACACCCGTGTATCAGCCTGTATCCTCAACCTGAAATTCAATTGTACAATATTCCAATTACTTCATAACCATTCAACACTTCCATAATGTCAACAACAACTAACATTTACTAACATATACATATAGATGTATATAAATACACATCAACACACAACCACAATCATCTCCCCATTTTAAGCAATCCACCATCATATTTCATACCAAATTCACATTCAATATATATGTAACACAATGCAAATATGCATATTTATGCATGTTGGTTATCCGACATGTGTTATCCTCACACGTTTCACACACGAAGCACACGTTTGCTTTATTCCTCACATAATTCATATTTTCACATTTTTATCATAAGTGGCCATTCATGAGACTCTCTATCCAGCTCAGTCTTAAATCTCACACGTTTATATTCTTCACACATTTATCATATGAATGGCCACTTCTGAGACTCTCTGCCCAGCTCAGTCTCAGAATCTCACAATCAGTGAAGGCTTTCTGCCCAGCTCAGCCTCTACTATAACATGTATATATCACGTATAGTTCACATTTCCTCACCAACAATCAATATGCATATGTACCAATATACCATCACAATTCAATATTCATTTCATTTCTCATTATTTGCAATATACATAATAAACCATAGTTCACCATTCTCATAATAATATATGATAATTCATAGCACATAAAATGGCTTGTACAATTCAATATATATACATCATGCTTTCCACCATAATTGATGTACACAACTAAACATAGTCAAACAATTATAGTTACTTGAGAAGCAATATATATATAAGCAATATAATAACAATTACTTACCAAAAAGCTTCCAATTCCTTCAAGAAGAAAAGCTCCCCCTATTGAATAGGGCCTCGTCTATCTCTATCAGCTCCTACATACCACCATATAACAATTTTCATATATCAAATATAATACTTACAAGTAACCTCACTAGATGCAACTAATTGCTCAAAATTCAATATGACCTAGGGATGCACACACAAGTCCAATAACCCCCAAATTTCTATTAAATCTCAGTTCACTTCAAATTCCAATTGGAATCACTCAATTTAGATAAGTGTGGAATTAATAAGCTAGGGTTATGAGTCCACTTTAAATTCCAATTGGAATCACTCAATTCAGACAAGTGTGGAATTAATTATGGATTTTAGAATCTATTCAGCCAAAATAGAGCATCAAGGTGAGCAATATAATGTCCGGCTCTAATTGACCTACTTAGCAATAAATTTAGTCCAGTCTCAAAACATAAAAAGTGTAAAGGACTCTCTGAAGTTTCCAGGGAGTCCAATTATACTAAAATCAGAGTTCTATAGCTTAAGTTATGGCCAAAGCAATGGGACTGAAAAACAAAGGAGGTAGAACCCGAAATTACAAACAACCAAACTCAACTTAAAATAATCAAATTCAACAAGCAAAGCTTACCAATTATGCTTAAATAAATATGTGACCTTCTAATGCTTCCTAAAGCAATGAATTGATCACTTAAACCAACTCACAACCTCTCCAAAAATACTCAAGAAGCTCTCTTCTTCTTTCTCTTAAAAATTTCTGCACAATACACCCCTACACACACACACATATACACCTAACCAATCAAACTCCACCAAGTAGCCTTCCTAAAGTCTCCTATAATAATTACATATTTATCACTTAATTACTAATAATAATAATAATAATAATAATAATAATAAAACTAGATAATTATAGTATATATCACCATAATAGTTTGTTGCCTCCTTAATGCAATGGGACTAATTCACAATAGCCTATAACTTTTCAATATGACAATAAACTCCCAAACTTATCTTACAATCTAGTTCTTTTCTATAACTTATACCCAATTGTAAACTTAAATGAAGTCTACTAACTCTTATGCCTAAAATGAAATACCACACTTGTGCTAAAGGGTGGGTGTTATATTTCTCCCCCTTAAAAAAATTTCATCCCCGAAATTAACTACTTACCATCTTCAGGAAACAAATATGTGTATTTTTTCTTCATCTGCTCTTCCACTTTCCTTGTGACTTCTTTTGGAGAATGGTGACTCCATTTCACTTTCACTATCGGAATCTCCTTATTTCTCAACTGTTTCACTGTCCGATCAAGGATCTCTATTGGTTCTTCCACACAGGTTAACTTCTTAGAGATTTTAATCTCAGGCTCTTGTGTGATGTGACTTGGGTCTAATCGGTATTGTCGTAGCATCAACACATAAAACACGTCATGTATACAAGATAATTCTCTTGGAAGAGCCAATCGGTAAGCTAGTAGTCCAATCCTCTCAATGATTTCATATGACCCCACATATCTTAGACTCAATTTTTCATGTTTTTCAAACCTTAAAATTCCCTTCCATGGTGATACTTTTAAGAAAACCTTCTCTCCAATATTATATTCTATTTCCTGGTGATGTCTATCTGTATAAGTTTTCTAACGATCTTGGGCCGCTTTTAAGCATTTCTTGACCACTTGTACTTTCTCTACAGTTTCTTGTATCAAGTCCGGTTCTTTAATTTATCTCAAGCCTTCTATATCCCAACAAATCATACTCCTACATTTTCTTTCATAAAGAGCTTTATATGGTGCCATTCCAATGCTAAAGTGAAAACTGTTGTTGTAGGCGAATTCTAGCAATGGTAAGTGATCATCCCAATTACCTTTGAACTCAAGTGTACAAGCCCTCATCATGTCTTCTAAGGTTTGAATCGTCCTTTCTGATTGCCTATCCGTTTGCAGATGAAAAGCTGTGTTAAAACGTAATTTGGTACCCAATGCTTCTTGTAAGCTTCCTCAAAAGTGTGATGTAAACCGTGGATCTCTATCGGATACAATTGACATTGGAACCCCATGCAATCTCACAATCTCAAAAACATACAGAGATGCCAATTTGTCTAAAGAATCCATCTGTTGTATTAGCAAAAAGGTATGGATTTAGTGAGTCTATCAACTATGACCCAAACTGCGTCATGCCTCTGAAAAGTTTGAGGTAACCCAATCACAAAATTCATCGTTATTCTTTCCTATTTCCATTTCAGTATCTTCAATGATTATAATTTTTCCACAGGTGCTTGATGTTCAGTTTTCACTTGTTGACATGTTAAGCACTTTGCCACGTATTCCGCCACATCTTTCTTTATTGTTGGCCACTAATAAAAAGGTTTTAAATCTCGATACATTTTAGTGCTTCCGGAGTGCATCGCATAAGGAGCAGTATGTGCTTTATTCATAATTTATCTCCTTAATTCTCCAATATCCAAAACACATACTCTACTGATGATCACTAACATGCCATATTCTCTAATTGCAAACTGAGTATTGTCTCCCGCTTCCACTTTTTCTTTCATCTTCTTCAAGTATGGATCTTCTATTTGAGTATCTCTAATTTGATCCACCAATGATACTTTGACTTGCAAGGTAGCCAATATGTGATTCTCTCTAACATTGAGATTAACAGTCATTGCTCGTAATGCCACAAAATTCTCCCTTTCATAGCAAATTATTCTGGCCATAATTTCTACCTTTTTGCGACTTAAAGCATTAGCTACTACATTTACCTTTCCTAGATGGTACTCGATAGTGCAGTCATAGTCTTTCAAAAACTCCATCCATATTCTTTGCCTCAAATTCAACTCTTTCTGTATGGAGATTTATTTTAAACTCTTATGATCGGTGAAAATAGAAAATGTCTCCCTGTATAAGTAATGTCTTCAAATCTTTAATGCATAGACAATCACTGCTAGTTCCAAGTCATGGGTAGGATAATTAGCTTTATGAGTTCACAATTGCCTTGAAGCATATGCGATCACCTTCCCAT
Organism: Macaranga tanarius; assembly: GCA_949673435.1. NCBI lineage: Eukaryota > Viridiplantae > Streptophyta > Magnoliopsida > Malpighiales > Euphorbiaceae > Macaranga > Macaranga tanarius. The sequence continues at coordinate 6,580 of CATIWO010437643.1, forward strand.
TTTACATAAGAACACACCCTAGTCCTTATCCCAAAGCATCCGTACATACAAAAAATCCTCTATCTCCAGTTAGCAATGCTAGAACTAGAGTAGTAGTAAAAGGCTTCCTTTAATTTCTCAAAACTCCTTTGACATGCCTTGGTCCACTGAAATTATACATTCTTCTTCAATAGATTAGTCAAAGGTCTTGTAACAATAGAAAAATCTTACATAAATCTTCGATAATATCCGGCCAATACCAGAAAACTCTGAATCTCCGTCACACTTTTAGGTGCTTCCCACTCCATAATGGCTTTGATCTTGGATGGGTCTGGTTTCACTCTTTCCTTCTAGACTATATATTCAAGAAAGGCAATTTCTTCCATCCAAATTCACATTTGCTGAATTTGGCATACAATTGTTGCTCTCGCAATATCTGTAAAGCTGTTCGGAGATATTGTTCATGCTCTTCTTTACTTGAAGAATAAATAAGAATGTCGTCGATGAAAACAATAACAAACTGATCTAGATATTACTGAAAAGTCTTATTCATTAATGACATGAATGCAGCAGGTGCATTCATTAATTCGAACTATTGCTTTCGCAATATCTACAAAGCTGTTCGGAGATGTTGTTCATGCACTTCTTTACTTGAAGAATAAATGAGAATGTTATTAATAAAGACAATAATAAACTGATCTAGATATTGCTGAAAAGTCTTGTTCATTAATGACATGAATGCAGTAGGTGCATTCGTCAATCCGAACGGCATAACTAAAAACTCATAATGCCTGTATCTAGTTCTAAATGCTGTCTTGAGAATAGAAGATTTGGCCACCCGGAGTTGCCAATATCCTGATTTCAAATCCATTTTGGAAAATATGGTAGCATCCTTCAACTGATCAAGCAAATCATCAATCCTTGACAATAGATATTTGTTCTTCACTGTAATTCTATTTAATTGCCGATAATCTATACACAAATGCATACTACCATCTTTCTTCTTTACAAATAAAACTGAAGCTCCCCAAGGTGATATGCTTGGTCTAATGAATCCCTTTTCTAATAATTCCTCTAACTGCTTCTTTAGCTCTTTCAACTATATAGGTGCCATTCTATATGTTGCAATAGATATTGGTGCCGCTCACGGAATAGTCTCAATCTCAAAATCAACTTCCCGATATAGAAGTAATCCTGGTAATTCATCTAAAAACACATCGAGGTAATCTCTAACCGTCGATACATCTCCTACCCCAGGACTAACCTTAGTTGTATCCACAATATTGGCCAAGTACTCCTCACACCCATGTCTAATAAGATAGAATGCCGTCACTGCCGAAATTAAACAAGCAGGCACAACCTTTCTCTCACCCACCAATACTATCTTTTTTTCCCTTCAATATCTATAATCACCTCTTTAGTATAGTAATTCACAATGGCATGATGGTTTGCCAACTAATCCATACCCAAAATGACATCAAACTCATCTAGTTTAATAACTATCAAATCTGTATATAAACTCTCACCACTTACTAGTATAGGGCATGCTCTCACTATAGAATTCACTGTCACAACACTCCCAATAGGCATAGAGACACGTAAACTATGTTCTAAAGGTTCAATTTTTCCATGCACTCTCAATGCAAACTCATATGAGATAGTGAAAATATTAACATAAAAGTTGATATCGGGTCTATTAACAGAAAAGCATCATGGTCAAAGATAGTGAAAATACCAGTGACCATGTCTGGAGCTACATGAGCTTCTTATATAGTGATGGCATAAATCCTTGCTTCACCTTGGGATGGACCAGCAGATCCTGCTTGACTTGAAGTGCCAGCTCTACTTCCTCTACCACCTCAACTTCTTCCTCGACTAGCTAAAAATACATTTTTGCCCGCACTGCTCTGCACTATCATTTAAGATCCTTCCACACTTTTTTTCACTGGACAATCTCTAATGAAGTGGCCATATTGACCACAATTATAGCACACACCCGGTTTAACATTCTAACATTCACCCGAGTAATTCCTACCACATCTGTTGCATACTGGAGTTGATGCTCCACTCATTGATCTTCCTTGCCCCCTCTGGTTATCAAATCTCCTAAATCCTCTGCTGAATGATCCTTTCCTAGACTGGTTGGATTGACTCAATCAACGTCTCTTGAAGTTGCCCCGTTGAAAACTGGAGCCTCTGAAAGATGAACTGCCACTAGTTCGAGTCAGAGCAATGAATGAGCCAGTAGTCTTCTTCTTTTTAGCCTCAACTTAATTTATTTCAATAATCATCTCTTCAGCTCTCAAGGCAGTCTCTAACACTTCTCTATATGTTGGAGGCTTTATGGCCATCTTCTCTTGAATCTCAAGATTGAAACCTCTCTCAAACTTGTTTCTTTTCAACTCATCGGCGGTAACTTCCTCCAGTGCATACTTAGATAACCACATAAACTAGACTTCATAGTTAGCCACAGATAGATAATTCTGCTTTAGTTCCAGAAATTCAATCTTCTTCCTATTCCGATATACTACCGGTGTGTATTTCTTAGTAAACTCTCTAAAAAATTCCTCCTAAGTTAGGGTCATTGGTACATTCGTACTTCCTGGCACCGTCTCCCACCAATCTAGAGCATCTTGCTCGAATAGGGATACGATATAACTCACCTTCTTTTCAGTGGTGCATTCAAACTTATCAAGAATCCTCTCAGTACTTCGTAACCACTGCTCAGTTATCGTAGGATCAGTGGTACCCGCAAAGGCTTTTGCACCTTACTTCTTTATATTCTCATAAGTCTCATATACAATATTTCCTACAGGTGGTTGACCTCTAGTCCTCATTATTTGAACAAACTCCTGTATAAAAGGAAATGTAGCTGGTAGAGGACCTTGGGGTTGAGCTTGTTCAGGTTCAGGTCTATGAACTGACTCTGACGACTCTTCGGGGTCAATATGAAGTGCTTAGTATTCATCCATCCTAAGATAATATACAATGCACATCATTACAGGTTCTCTAAAACTTATACATGATATGTTATGAATGCATCATGTATTATTTCCCAGGAAAATCTGATCCCCAATTTGATACCACTTAATATAGCACCCTCAAGTGCCACATACACGTGTCCATCAAGATTTAAAAACACAGTGTATAAGAAAAATTTTCATAAAAGATAAGTATATTTATATATATAATACTTTTGTTCGATACATTGAAAATACTTAATAATGTATTTTACATAATGTGCATATATAGTAAAAAAAATGCTCAATGCCATGATGATGTGGATGGACATGGTTGCACTAAGCTTACTTCGGATCCACCTGAGCTCTTAAGAAGACACCCTCAAGTGCACTGTTAACACGTACCATAAGTTAGTCTAACTATTCGAGTCTTAAAAACTACAATTGCAAAGGAATGAGCTTGCAACTCAATAAGCAATTATTAATACATGCAATAAATAAAACTTGTCAAGAACTAATTAAAAGAAATTTAATCAATTAACTAAAATATGGACTACATGGGCGTGTCTCTCCCCGTGTAGTCTACTGGATAAAATTCACAGTCAGGACACAGTCTAAAATACAGTCGTGTTTCGACCCCGTGTACCTCACTATCCAATTTTCCATATGTAGACATGGCCAAGGTCTACCCGTGTACTTGCTCGTGTATCTTTCTATCCAAAATTCAATATACATACACGGTCAAGGACACGCCCCGTGTATCTCACTGAACAAAATTGCCACTTTAAACATGCCCGTATCTCAACACACGGTCTGAGACACACCCGTGCATCAGCCTGTGTCCTTAACCTGAAACTCAATTGTACAATCTTCCAAGTACTTCATAACCATTCAACACTTCCATAATGTCAACAACAACTAACATTTACTAACACATACATATAGATGTATATAAATACACATCAACACACAACCACAATCATCTCCCCATTTCAAGCAATCCACCATCATATTTCATACCAAATTCACATTCAATATATATGTAACACAATGCAAATATGCATGTTAGTTATCCAGTATGCGTGTGGAATTAGCTTAATTCAGACAAGTGTAGAATTAATTATAGATTTTAGAATCTATTCGGCCAAAACAGAGCATTAAGGTGAGAAATATAATGTCTGGCTCTAATTGACCTATTTAGCAACTAATTCAGTCTAGACTCAAAACATAAAAATTGTAAAGGACCCTCTGAGGTTTCCAAAGAGTCCAATTATGCTCAAATTAGAGCTCTATAACTCAAGTTATGGCTAAAGAAATGAGACTAAAAAATAGAGGAGATAGAACCCGAAATTGCAAATAATCAAACTCAACTTAAAACAATCAAATTCAATAAGCAAAACTTACTAATTATGCTTCAATGGATATGTGACCTTCTAATGCTTCCTAAAGTAATAGATTGATCACTTGAACTAGCTCACAACCTCTCCAAAAATCACTCAAGAAGCTCTCTTCTTCTTTCTCTCAAAAATTTCTACACAACACACCCTAACTAGGGCTGAGATTGGGTCGCGGAGAACTCGAACTGTTCCGAAAATTCGAACTGAAAATCTTCAGAACTGAAAATATCCATTGACCGTTTGACTTTCTTCGAACCGAACTATCCCAAAAATTTTTAATGGAGCGGGTCTGGAGATAATGAGTTCTCCGAACCGAAACTCGAAACAAACCAAACAGAATTGAGCCGAACTGAAGAACCAAAATCAGAACCGATAATTTACTATATATATTTATATATGTGTGTGTGTTGTGCAAGTATATATATTTCAAAAATTTTACAAATAGTTATTATCTTAATTTTTTTTATGATGTATTATAAATTATAGTGTTGAATTGTTGATAATCAATTATTGATAAGTTGATGTATTGTAAAATTGCACTATTATAATCATCTT